>CAUYRT010083490.1:0-15883 GCA_963574885.1 Lepilemur ruficaudatus
TTCTGTGTGCTTGGTATATTAATCATGCCTTTTTTTCCCCTAAGACAGAGTCTCACTCTGTTGCCCGGGCTAGAGTGCCGTGGCGTCAGCCTAGCTCACAGCAACCTCAAACTCCTGGGCTCAAGCGATCCTCCTGCCTCAGCTTCCTGAGTAGCTGGGACTACAGGCACGCGCCACCATGCCTGGCTAATTTTTTCTATATATTTTTAGTTGTCCAGCTAATTTCTTTCTATTTTCAGTAGAGACGGGGTCTCACTCTTGCTCAGGCTGGTCTCAAACTCCTGACCTCGAGCGATCCTCCCGCCTTGGCCTCCCAGAGTGCTAGGATTACAGGCATGAACAATCATGCCTTTTTATTTTCTGAATTTCTGCTGCTTTGATGTCTCAGGGCCTTGCTGACACTTTGGGGACCGCCACTCCCAGGGCTGGCCAACTGCAAGAGAACTCACTGTGAGCACTCCCTTTTTGTGCAACCCAACCAATCCAGAGCCCACACCCTGTTACCTTAAAAATTATAAGATTTATAAATTTGGAGGGGATAATAAAATAAATTTATTTTTTATAAAGGGTTACAGCCTGAAAAATCAGTCTCTTGTCTAATTAAAGCTGTAGTTATGGCTTGTGGAAGAGGGGGTGGGGGTCAGTGTCTGTTGGTGAGCTGTAAATTGTTCTAATATTGCTCATTTTGAGGCCAGTGTTTGTTTAGCTGTTAGAGAAAAAGAAAAACCTGTAGCAGTTAGAACATAGTTTATTTTTTAAGTGTAGGGGTGCATGACTTAGCCCTTGCCTGGCATGGCCTTAGGTCTTCTTGCCTTTGGTATCTTATTGCCACAGTCCATTCTGCTAGTCTTATGATCTCTATTTTAACATTAATGCTGTTCAATTGTTGGGTCTAAACTCTAAAAAGGAGGGGGTGTAATGAGGAATGCCTGACCCCCCATCCTGTCATGGCTGGGAACTCAGTTTTTCAGGTTTCTCTGGGGTCCTCTTGGCCAAGAGGGGGGTCCATGTAATGTTTGGTGGGCTTAGGATTGTATGTTCAGTTTACAATCCCAACCACCTCCTTTATTAGCTCTTACACTCTGAGCCACTATCCACTTGTACTAATTACTCCAGGACCAGACACCAGAATACTCAGGACAGCCTCTGTGTCCAGGGCATGCTGAAATTATTGAAACTAGCCAATCCTAAACCTGCTTATCTTGCCTCATGTTTTCCTTCCCCCAGAAACTACAGCAAAGTCTCTCGTTCATGGTCCCTTCCTCTCCCTGTCTCCTGACTAACCAGTGCTTCCTCGTGTGGCCCTGGATGGTATAGAGTGTCCCCTACCTTTGAGATCTGTGAGTTTAACAAACTCTCTTTTCAATGGAGACCATCTCCCAATCTGATGGCCTCGCCTTACCTGAATAATAACACAAACCACATTTTAGAACACTTTGCTGCTAACAGTTTATCCTGTGACCTTCCCAGGGCTGCCCTGGGGCTGGAGGTACTTGGGAGTTTATGTCCTCCATCCCTGCCTCCCTCCATGATCCATGGCCTATGACTGACTAGAGGTGGGGTACTGGGAAGTGTCCAAATGTGGCCCCCAGTGACCACACCTTTGATATCCACATAACCCTCTCACATTCAGCCTGCACTGGCTTGACTTGCATTAACCAATAAGACGTAGTTAATGGAAGTGAAATTGCGCCCGTTCCAAGCCTAGTCTTTAAGAAATAGGTAGCTTCTGCTCTCTCGTCTTGGAATGCTTGCTCTTGGGAGCCCCGAGTTCCCATGTAAGAAGTCTCCTGTTGGAGAGACCACATGGAGAGGGACAGTGCTAATGCTGCCTGGAGAATGAGACAGGTCCAGATGTCCAGATGTTTCTGCAACCCAACTGGGTCCACCTTTCTAGCCATCCACACAAATTCGTCCGACACATCTGGGTGCACCATCTTAGATGTCCCTGCCCAGTTGGGCCCTGAGTTGACTGCAGCCTTAGCCAACATCATGTGGAGCTGAAGAACTGCCCTGCTGAGACCAGTCAACCATGGAATTGTGAGTGATCATAGATAGTTATTGTTTTATGACTGTAAGTTTTAGGGTGGTGTGTTGTTCAGCAATCATAAGCCCAAACAGGGAGACACAAAGGCCCAGTTCCATTTGCCTCATGGTGGGAAAGACTCTCCAACTTAATTTATGCTCCAGAGCTCCCCACATGATCAGGCTGTTTGAGACTTCACCTGAAGTTGCTTCTTCCTCTTCTTCTTCCCCTTTGCTGTCCCGTTTCCCCAACTCCCTTAATGGTGTCTCCTAGGAGCACTTCTTTAATAAATCACTAGCACATGAATCTTGTCTCAGGCTCTGCTTCCAAGAGAAGCTAACCTTTGACACCAGGCTTCTGCTTTTCTCACCTCCAACTAGAAGCCAGGGGTCTGGCTCCCCTATCCTTCCTCCCAAACCTTCCCCGCTCCTCTCCTGCATCTAAAAAGCATCACCACCTTCCAGACTTCCCAGACAACAGGAAACTATCTACTGGGTGGCAGGGCTGGGGGAAGTAAGCATAAAAACATCCATGAAGTCTCTGAAGAAAGCAGCAAGTAGCTTGTTTGCCCTGGCCATACAACCATAAACAGGGATCATATGGTCAGGCAGGCAAAGTTCAGGCAGTTCAGGGGCCAGGTGGGGATAGGGCTTTTCTCTGATCCTCTGTCTGCAGGAGGTGCTCTGCTGGATGTTTCATCCCCACCCTCAGGGAGTCTCTCTCTGTGACCTATCTACCCCCACCAGTTCTTAGTCTCTGGAAGCCCTAGAATCCATCACCATGGATCCTCCAGCAAGTCCCACAGCCGGGTGCTACTGGAGTCAGATAAGTCAGCAGAGAAGATGCTGGGAGCTGGGGGGCCAGAGCCTAGTGGAGGACCCCCACTCAGGGCCTCCAGCCAGTCCAAGGAGTCCGTGGGGCCTCTGGGAGAGGGAGATGAGGAATTCGAAGGGGACGGGAGCAAAGAGGAGAAGACAGATGAGAGGCCTTCAGAGTCCGGGGAGGGGGACAGCACGTTGAAGGAGCAGGGGAAGTCCAGGGGGATGGGGGGCAGCTTGTCTGCAGGGAAAGGAATGGGATGTGAGCGTAGAAAGTCAGGGATCCAGGCGCCAACCTTCTATTCCTCATTTCCAGGAGTCCAGTTCCCCCTAGCCCACTCCTCCCTCGGATGCAGGAGCCCAAAACCTTAGCCTCCTCCTCCCCGAGATCTAAGAGTTAGGCTCTTACCATCAGGCTCCACCCGATCCTCCAGGATGTCATCGATGCCCCGGTTCGGAAGCAACTGCGGATGGGCAGACTCGGCGTGAACCCGGGACTCCAGCCTGGAACCTGACTGGAGACCCCCTAGCCCGGCTTCGACCCGCACCCCCTCACCTGCGCCCTTCGGATCGCCTCCTGCAGCTCCTCCTCCAGAGTCAGGGCCGCTGAGGTCGGTGCTGAGGAAGGTGTCAGGGCTGGAGCTGGAGCCGGAGCCGGAGCCGGAGTTGGAGCCGAAGCTGGAGCGGTCACAAGGCTGTTCCCAGCACTTGGAAGAGGTGGCCGGAGAGAAGCTGGATTTGTCTTGACCTAGAACCGCCAGGGACGGTACCTATAAACCACTCCCACCGGGCGCAACCCCACCTACCCGCAATCTTTGGCTCCACCCCTTGGTCCTGTCCTGGCCCTCTGCTTGAGGACCCCTCTTTTGGCCTCGCCCCTGTTCTGTCATTGGCTTGTTCTTCCTAAAGATCCGCCCCTCCGGTTTTTCTCTTAGCCACGCCCCTTTCGGTCAAAGGCTTTCTGCTGGGCCACGCCCCCACACTTCATTGGCTACTCTTTTCCGACTCCCCGCCCAGTCCCACTTTGCCTTCTTTCCATTGGTCCACAAGCACACAGCCCCGCCCTCACCGAGCACTGCCGCCGGGCGGCTCCCAGAGTTTTAGGCCTGAGGCGCGGCCAGGGAGCGCCTGAGGGACTGTCCTCGCGCCGGGGTTTTACCCGCTCGCGGGGCGGGGCGCCGCCGCGCATGCGCTCCAAGAGCATAGACTTGGTCCCAGACACTGGGAGGCCCCGCAAGCGCAGCTGCTGCCGGAGCTCGGAGACCTGGGGAGGGGGTAGGGAGAGGCGGTGCTGGGCGGGCTCCGAGGAGCAGGGGGAAGCTGGGGCAGGACATTTGGAAACCGAGAACGAAGGGACTGGGGATCAGGACTCCTGGATTTCCATTGGGCAGAGGTCGCGGGATTAAACTTCTGAGCCCCACTCAAAGAAAGCACCAGCCCGGGAAGTCACACCCCAAACTCACCGTCAGCTCCTCCAGTTTAAGGGTCTGAAGTTCCAACTTGTGTGGGAGAGGCGAGGGCCTGGGGACTCCTGGCGGGGAGGGAGTGAGGGGAGTGGGCTTCATCCTGGCGATAGTCGTGAAGGGGGGACAAAAGTTAGATGGGGCAGGGGGAGAAAAGGCATTCTGGGGTTCTCAAAGACAAGGGCTGGAGAAAATACAGGAAAGTGAGGGCCTATGATTCTGGGTCTCCCAAGGAGCAAACCCATGGGGCTAGATTTCTGTGCATGGCGGGACGAGGGGGAAGGAAATGGGAGCTCAGACTCTTGGGTCTGCAGAAGGAGGGCCTGGGAGACTGGACTCCTGAGTCCTGGGGAGGGCAGCGGGTTTCGAGCCAGACTCCTCTGGTCTCGGACTCTGGGATTGAGGGAGGAGAATGCTAGGACCTGAATTTCTGGGTCCTGGGAGAAGAGAAACGGGAGTCATACCTAGGATGTGGGTGCTGTGAGTTTGTCCCTTCCCACAGAGGTGGCCTGGGAGGACCCAGGGCTGACCCCTCTTCGTCTTGGGGGTCTAACCTGGATCCTTGTCTCGGCTCTGGGGGCATGTACTGGTGCTTCGTCAAATTCCCCCTGGGCTTGGACTCACTCCAATGCTGGGAGACCTTGAGAGACTCCTGAAAAAGCAGGTATGAGGGGCTGTGCCTCAGAGCTACAGACAAGGTGTGGGGTCAGCTTGGCATCGCCAGAGGGGAGCAAAAGGAACAGCAGCAAGGAGGACCAAAGCTACACTGTCAGAAGGACTTCTCACTCCAGTGGAAACTCACCTTCTTTGGAGACCTCCAAGGACAATATTCTGGCTCAGGGAGCAGGACCCCAGGGCTGAAGAGGAAAGGGGCAGGGCCAGAGGCCGAGGCTGGGACAGGAGCCGGGCCTGAGGCTGAGATCCACGGGTCTGGATCGGAGACTGGAGAGGCTGGAGAGGCGGCAAAGGACCCTGAGAGGCCTGCAGGCAACAGGCCAGGTAGGGAGGAGCAAGGCTATGCAGAAAGGACCGCGCACAGGAGCCGGGCCCAGGGAGCAAAACCCAAGTGGTGGGAGCTGTTTGCCGGGAGTCCTGGATCTGAGGGCGGAGGCGCTGGGGGGCCTAGATTTTTACATTCTCAAGAAAAACAGAAATGATGCTGTGGGTCACCAAAGGGGATGTGGTAGATGAGGATCGAAGATATCTAGGGTTTTGCTGGGACAGGGTGGGGCCTGCACTCCTGGTTCTTGGGAGAGGGAAAAGCTGAAAGCCACATTCTGAGCTTATTATCTGTGCCAAGAGTGGAGTCTGGGCGCCTGTCTTCCCCAGAGAAACAGGATCTGAATTCGGGTATCTCCGTGGGGTGGGAAAGCTTTAGGAGCAGGAAGCATAGCTCCTAGGGGTGTGATGGCCAGGGACCTGGACTCCTGGGTCCTTGGGAAAGGACAGGATAGGATTTCAGGCTATCCTGAGGCAAAGGGGCTGAGATGCAGGCACCAGTGAGGGGTATGTTGCAGCTGTACTGCAGGGTGTCCCAGGGGAGTGGGGCCACCATCCCCTCCCTTTCAGAGCCCACACTTACTCGGGTCCTGATTCCGTCTGTGGATCCGAAGCTGGAGGACTGTGGAGAGGGGAGGGAGGTGGGAGGAGGAAGGCGGGAAGGGAGTGTCCAGGAGCTTGGCCTGGAGCCTCAGCTGTTGGCGGGACACTTGTGCCCAGCCCCCTTACACACCCTGAGCAGGCGAGCAGGCGGGTGGGCGGGCAGCCTGCTCCCTTTCCCGGGCCTCCTGCCTGCTCCCTGCCAGCGCCTCGGGCCTGCCATTCTGAGGCTAGGAGCCAGCGCGCCGGCAGGAGGCAGCCCTGCCCCTGACTCCACCTGCCCCCTTCACGAGCGTGTGCCCACCCCACCTCTGGCACAGTTGCCATCTTGGCAGCCTGGCACCATTTGCACCTCGCCTCCTTTCCTCTGTGCACCCCACTTTGCACGTGCCTGCTCCCTTCTGTGCTACCTCTCGGTCTTCCCACGGTCACCCCTTTCTGCACACCCACCCTTTAAGCACTCATCTCTCTGGGCTCTAGTTTTGCACGCCTGCCACTTTTGTGCACTTGTGCATTTTTACACACTCTTCATCGTTGGCTCATTCTGCGTCCACACCCACCCAGCCATGTCAACACTTTTACTTGCACACTCAGGATTTAGCCCCAAGTTTGGAGCAAGGGTCTCCCTTTGCACACTTCTCTGCACATGTGTGCCTTTTTGCACACCCTTTGCTCTTCGGTTACTGGTGACTTTGTACTCACACAACCACGTAAGCACACTCATTTGCACACTCAAGCACGCTTTACCTACTCAGGGATTCACCCCCAGTTCTATCCACTTACACACTGTCCACTTGCCCTGGGACCTTAAACGGGACGTTTGACACTTTCAAGGCTTGAGAGCTCATTGTCCTCTCTTCTGCACTCCCGCGTGGTCCTCCAAAGTCCCCACTCTGCCCGCTCCTCCGCTTTGCACACGTGTTCAGCTTAAGCCCTTGCTCCTTTGCAGTGCCCGATCCTCTACACGCCCACGCCTAGCCACCCACTCCCCGTTGCTCCCCTGAGCATTGTACTAGCCATTTGCACACTCACTGATCCTCCACAACCTGACCCCTTTGCTGGGGCCTCCTTTATGCAAAGTGACCTTTTGCACAGAAAACACGTGCCTCCTGGGTCCCCTCCCACGTCCACCCCAGAGCATTCTCAGGACGCAGGATGGGACGCTCTTCCTGCCACCCCCACACACGGAGAGAAGCCTCTCACCAGATCGGAACTTGGAGCGAATGATTTGGGAGCGCTGGGAGGAAGCCGCCAGGGTCATTGTCAAGGCTGGGATGGGAACCTGGACTGGGGAGAGGGCAGGGTCAGAGTGGAGGTCAAGAGGCTGCCCCTGCATGTAAACTCAGCAGGGAAAGAGCCAGGAGTTAGGGATAGGAGCGGCCTTGGGCCATAACTTCTGGATTCCGGGGGGGAACTAGACTCTTGGTCTGAGAAAGAAGGGCTGAGGGCCTCAACTCCTGGATCCTGAGAGAGGAGGGACCTGGGGTCCAGGGCTCCTGGGTCCTCAGGAGGAGGCACTGGGGGTCTGGACTCTTGGGTCTATGAAAGGGAGAAAGGGGCGTCACCTGGACTCCTGAATCTTGGAGGAGAAGGAGGTTAAGGACGAACTCAGTACTCTGCGGAGACTAGATCCTGGATCGAGAGGGGAAACGGGACCTGACAGGTCTCTGGGGAATAGAAGGGTCCCTGCGACCTGCATCTGAGAAGGAAATGAGTGGGGTGTCAGCCACCAGGGTCTGTGAGAAAGGGGCTGGGACCAGAGAAGTGAAAGAAGAGTTAAAGAGGGTCCCCCCTCCACCCCAGGGGCTTCTCACCAGGTGGGCTCAGCGCAGCTGTGCTCTGGGACTGGTGGAGTCCCGTGGTCTAGGCTGGACACTGCAGGCTCCGCCCCACCAGCGTGGGACCTCCTCGAACCCCCCCTTTCCAGGGCTTGCGAGAGCCGGAGGAGCAGAGCGGAGGAGACAGGAGCCCCGCCTGGGACCCTGAGAAGGGGCGGGAGCGGGGCGGGGGCTTGGGGCGGGACAGATGTCGGGGTTCCTGGCTTGCTCCTCCTGCGCGTCCTGGGACTGTGGGGGTGGGGTGGGGTGGGGCAGCGGACTGACAGAAGCAGGTGCCAGGAGAGGGGCGTCGGGTGAGCTACAGCAGCAGGCGGTCGTGTCCCGGCCTTGCCGGCAGGTGCCACCTGTCACCTACTTTTTCCCTGACGCAGCAACAGGAGTCAGGGTCATTGGAGTGAAACGTTCAAATTGGGGACCTGATCTCCTGGTTTTGAAAAAAAGAGGCAGGGGCCTGGACTCTTGAGTCTGCTGGAAGAGGGGGCTGGGAACAGGGACAGAAGTGGTGGGATTCAGCGGTGTGCCCGACAGGCAGACAGGTCCAGAATGGGGCCTGGGACTCAGACTTCTGGGTCTGAGGGAAGACTCTTGGGTCTATGAAAGGGACCCTTCCGGGGAGAGATGGTGGAGAGATGGTGGTTCCCACTAGCAGGACTGAGGGCCTGAAGTTCGGCAGAGCAAGCTTAGGGCTGTGTTCTGAGGCGAATGGGAGGCTCCAGCACTGCTGGGTTGGATTACATGCAAGAGGGCAAGCTGAGGCCGTGGCTATAAATACCTCCTTGGACTCGGCATGTACCCAACGCTCCAGGCAAGGGCCCCGGTACGTTATTGCACAGAAAACCATCATCACTAGCACACCCGAGTCTTAACAATGGAGGCGTTGCCAACACCACAGATATCTTTATTGCTCCTTGGCACTCACATTCCAAGCCTATCTTCCCACCTTCCCTCCACTACTCGAAAACTCAAACTCCCAGCATAGCATGCAGGAGGAAAAACTACAACTCCCAGAAAGCTCTGCGCTCAGGCGGGCTCCAGTGAGTAGAAGCCCCCATGAATTTTCAAGGTTCGCGCGCTCGTTTGCTATTGGTTCTCAAGGAGGCGTGACCACGGGAGGTCCGTGGCGGTGATTGGCCGGTAGCTCCTGCTGCTCAAGATCCCAGAGGAGGCGGCGGAGCCTGCGCAGTTCACGGTGCAGGGCGTCGTCCGTCACCGGACCCGTGAGGCGCAGGCGAGAACTGCCCAAGGGCAGGATGAGGGGAGGGTGCGACGAGAAGCTTTCGAAGATGTCCCCTGAGGCCAAAGAAGATGGGGTTAGAACCTGAAAATGGGCGTGAGGTGGCTGTGTCGGGAGAGCCGAGGCTGCATCACGCCCGAAGGAAGAAAAAACTTCAACCCCCAGCAACGCCTGGAGCAGAGTCTACCTATACGCAACTCTTGCAGCCCCCAAGCATGATGGGAGTAGTAGTTCAGACTATGAAAAGCCACCGTTGCCTTGGAAACGGACGACATAGTCGGGTCCCTAGGTCTGGCAGGAAGGGCTGGGAACTTAGTCTAAGGATTCCTGAAGGTGTAGGGTCTGGATCCCAGACTCCTAGGACAAGTGGGTGGGTGGTTGTGGAGGGAAGAGGCTGGGGGCGTGACCCGAGAGAAAAGAGGGAACTGGAGACTTGAACTCCTGTATCTTGGGGGACACCGGAGCTGGAGTCCAGCACTTAGGTCTAGGGGTCCAAAATCCCTGACCAGAAGGAAGAGGAGGGTGGAAATAGGAACTCCCAGGTACTGAGGAAAGAAGAAAGCTGGCAGCCCTGATGCTTGTCTCTCCACTTCTGCTCACCTGTGTCCACCGCATCTCGCTCTGCAGGGGGAGGGTCCCAGGCCGGTGGTGGCCCACGGCCGGGCCCCAGCTGGTAGTGGCTGAGCAGATGGTGGAGCTGAGCGGGGGTCAGTGTGGGGTGGTCAGTTCGTAGGCTGCTCCATGAGGCCTGGTGGGAAGAGCAGTCAAGAAGTGTATGGTCATGATGGGGCGGCTGAGAATCATGGTTGGACGGACATCCATGAAGTGAGTGGACGTGGCAGGCACATAGTGGGGTCTGTGCAGTGTCTTCTGGGCACTGTGAAGCCTGTTTGTCACTGAGGTGATGGTGGGGAAGGGTGTGCTCTCAGCAATTTTTTAAAATGTGGTTTGCTTCGGAATAAATGAAGATATAGGAAGCGGGTCGGGGTGGAGAAGAAACAAGACGGGCCAATAGTTTATATTATTGAAGCCAGTGGTGTGTATATGGGGATGTATTATTCTATTGCAGCCACCTTTTATATCCGTTTAACAATCTCTATAGCTGACCTAGATGGTATCAGAATCATCAGCAGAGACTCCACTCAGATTGCCTGGGTCCCAAAATCCCAGCCTGGCTACTTATTACCTTCGGGCAAGTCACTGTGCCTCAGTTTCCTCATCTGTAAATTGGGAAAACAGGAACTACCTAACAGGGTTATTATGAAGATGCAATATGGTAAGATTGTAAAGTACTTGGAACACTGAGACTTATTAAATACGCTGTAAATGTTTGATAAATAAAAATAAATAAATGTAAGCACGTCTAGATTGAAAAGAGACTTCTGCCTGAGATCTGGAGGTAAAAGAGAAAAGAAAAAAGGAAAAAAAATAGATTGAAAAGAGAGAAGAAAACAAAACAAACAAAAAAAATGAAGTAAAAATAAATAAATAAGATCAAGTGAATTATCCCACCTCATTCTCAGTTTCCTCATCTGAAAAACTGTCAATTAATAACCTACTAGAAGGCCAGGCTCAATGGCTCACGCCTGTAATCCTAGCACTCTGGGAGGCCGAGGCAGGCGGATCGTTTGAGCTCAGGAGTTCGAGACCAGCCTGAGCAAAAGCCAGACCCATCTCTACCAAAAATAGAAAAAATTAGCCAGGCATGGTGGCGCATGCCTGTTTTCCCAGCTACTCAGGAGGATGAGGCAGGAGGATCACTTAAGCCCAGGAGTGTTTGAGGTTTCTGTGAGCTAGACTGATGCCACAGCACTCTACCCGGGGCAACAGAGTGAGACTCTGTCTCAAAAATAAATAAATAAATAAATAAATAACTTACTAGAAGTGCTAAACACAGTGCTTGGCATATAATTTATGTTCAATGAATGTTTTACCATCATGCTACTTGGTCTCACACAGGACTTCCTGACTCAGCATGTCTGAGGGAGGGACCCTGGAAACTGTTTTTAATAAGTTCCACTGGGATTCAGACATAGCCAAGTTTGGTCGTCATTGGTGCTGGCTTCTTTCTAGCTGCCAATGCATCGCCCATAGTGTCTGAGTTGGCGCAGGGCTGACATGGGGTCCAAAGGTGAGCTGAATACAGAGAGTGGCTGTGTGGCCTTGAGGAGCCAGAGGTCAGGGTTGGGTACAGCTGACTGAGGGTCACCTTGAGCAGGGAGGTGCGGGGCACACAGAGCAGGTTCACAGCCATGGAGAGCTTCCGGAAGAACTCAGTGGCAATGTCGCCCAGCCCAGCTCCCTGCAGCCAGTCCAAGACAAGGTCCAGGTTGGTTCGGATTTGGACAGCTCGGGACCATTGATAGAAAGGTCGGCTTTGACCTGTGATAGAAGGGTATTAAGGCTATGAGAGGCAACGGGTGGGTGGACTCTGTCCTCCTGCCTCCCAGACCATTCCTATCCTTCAGCTTGGGTTCCTGTCTTGGCCTCCCTGACAGACTCCCAGCCCCCAGCCCAACACTCACCTCGTTCCATCAGTGAGTTGAGAAGGGAGGCATTGGAGAAGAAGAACAAGTAGCCGAAAGTCTGAGACACGAGGTCTGGGTGCAGTTCACACTGGCTGGTCAGTTCCAGGGCTGCCTGGAACACGCCCAGGGTAGGTCTCAACCCCGGAGGCATGGCCCCCAGCTCTGCACCAGGCCCCGGCAGCTCTGCCCCAGCTGTGAAAGGGTTACTATCCAGGAGAGCAGGCAGTGTTGAATACAGAGTCTGAGGAGATACAGAGGTGCAAACAAGTGGTTAGACAACTCCCAGGGAACCTTCAGGGTGGTAGAGTGTGAAGATAATGGGGAGCTTCCCAAAGGCTTCTGGGAGTTGTAGTCCAACTACATTCAATATCCTAAGGTTCTCCATGCAGAAATCCCTACTTCGTAGATGGATTTCTAGCATTTATTAGGCCTGGAACAAAAGGCTGTCTATAAGTGTCTTGGGTCTTTTAAGGCCACCTCGCATGCATTATGGGACTTGTAGTTCTCAGCAGAGACAGCTCAAAGAGGACAAAGAATACCGAACAAAGAGGCAGTCAAAGAATTATTATCCAGAGTTCCTGAAGGAAAGACAAAGAATGGAGAGTCCGGAAGTGACAGTAGGGTGGCAGTTGGCCAGTGGAAAGTGAGATCAAGTCAAGGATAGGAAATGAGGTCAGAGACAGAGAAGACATAAAACCACACTTGGCAGGGATGTGAAGGGAGTGAAGACTTAGAGGAAGGGCTTCACAATCACGGCTGCTCAAGGAACTTGGGGACTATCTGTCCCAAAGATCCCCTCTCATTTCACAGATAGGGCATCAGGCCCACCACAAGCCAGAAACTGAGAATTCCAAGAAGCAATATTAAGGTCAAGGGTAGTGGCGGGGAAACTGGGGCAGAAAGCAGGCCCTGCAGGAAGGGCACTCACGGAGAAAGAGCTCTGTGGCTCAGAAAAGGGAGTGAATTCAGAGCTGTAAGAAGTGAGGTCAGGAAAAACAGGAAACAAAGGCTGATTGAAGAGGACCTTTAGTTTACATGACCTTTAGTTTACATGCCAGGAACTTGGCACTATCTGAAGTATCTGTATCTTTCTATCTATCTATAAAATGTATCAGTGACTAAAGAGTGGACTTAAAAAATGGGAGACTGAGAAAGTGGTGATGGTGATATAACCAGATAATGGGGTCAGCCTATCAAGAGGTGATGATTGCAAAGATAGGAAGTGAAGCCAGAAAGGCAGGAAACAATGTAAGCTCAAACAGGAAGTGATGTCATAACAGCAAAGTGGTGGGGTGAGATGGGATGTCAATGTCATGTCAGAGAAGCAAGGAATCTTGAGTCCAACAGGAAGTGACATCAGAGCCATACAATGTAGTTTAAACAGGAAGTGATGCTATATCAAAACGGAAGCAAGGGGCAAGGCCGACCTTGGTGAGGTAGTAGACAGACTGCTGGAAGGTACACATGATGACCTCATCCAGGAGGGCCATGGCCTCATCACATAATTCCAAGTCACTGCAGAGCTGTGGGTCTGAGGACAGGCCTAGGGGTGAGAGGGAGAACCAGAGGCTGGCAGCCAGAAACCCAGGTCCCCAGGGCTTGGGCAGGCCTGAGCCTGGGTCAGAGCTCACCCTCCTGGTCAGCCTCCTTCTCCATTTCCATGACCTTCTCCTGCACAAAGCTCAGCAGCTCCGTGGTGTTGGCCATCCACAGCATGAGTGGCCGCAGCTCCACCGACACAGCCTCAGGCGTCAGGGGTACCTCGAGGACCCCCTCAGGGTGGCTGGGGAAAGAGGAAGGAACTTGTGATCCCTGCCCAACTCTCATCAAATGTCCAAACCCCATGATCTAAGTCTCAGTTGGGGACCAAGACCCACCCCCACTTCACAGCTGGAAAAACTGAGTCCCAAGGAAGAGCAGAAACTTGCACTGAGACATGCATGGGGTGACCCTGGAAATGGATGCACATCCCAACCCCTGCATCCGACCCGCCCTTGCTGCTCAGCACTTCTCTTACTTTTCCGGCTGACGGTCTCCAATCTCCTTAATCTTTTCCTGTGGAACAGTAAGATCAGAGTCAAGGGGAGAGGGATTCATTGAAGGATTCATGAGTTAATACCCTGGCTTTTCTAGAAGCATCTTTTTGACAGAGCCTCTCCCCATTTTTCAGATGGACTCTGATCTCAAGCTTCAGAATAGGCTCTCCCTCTTCTTACCCTTTCAAACACCCACCCCTGTGATCCGCAGTAGCGTAGACCATGGGAAAGGTAGTTTCATCCCACCCAGCTACGAAAGAGGGTTGAAGGTGGGGAGGGGAGGCTGGAGAAAGCACTTGAGGCGCAGGTGGGGCTGGAGGAGGTCGGGGGCGCTCACCCAGACGGCCTCCTTGATGAGCCGGGCCAGGCGGCCCAGCAGGCGTGGCAGGTGGCCCAACTCCAGCTCCCGCGCCGAATGCTGTACGCACAGCGCCAGCAGCGTGGCGGGTCCGAGCGGTGGCAGGTCTCCCGCGCCGGCGGCCGCGGCGCGCACTATCTCGCCCAGAAGCGCCTCCTCCTCGCGGGGCCGGAAGCGCAGGACCGGCTCGCGGCCATCCAGATAGGCGGCCAGCGCCTCGCCACGCTCCTGCAGGCCGCGGCCACACAGGCGACAGGAGAAGGCCCAGCCAGGGCCGGGTGGCGTGGCCCCGGGGCGCGCGGGAAGCCACGGTGGCCGCGCCGGTCCTGAGCCCCCAGTGCGGGGATCCTTGTACATGAACAAGAAGTGCTCGCCCATCCCCAGGAGGTCGCCCGGGTGCAGCTCAGCCTCCCGAAGCAGGAGACACCCGTTGTGCGTGACCGGAGCGCCCCGGGATGGGCGTACCATGGCGGGGGGCTCAGGGCCCGCGCGCACTGTGCAGTGACGGGGCAGGATGTCTGGGGCGTTGAGGAAGGTGTCCACATACGGGGCTGGGGACCCGCCGCGGCTGGACGAGTTCCCGCCCCGGCCAAACACGTGTTGCTCCCTCGTCATCACATACACCACGAAGTCCTGGAGAGAGAGTGAAGGTGCACTAAGGACACCACTCCACCAGGAATGGAGGCTTCCACATAGATCCGCTTCCTACAATCAACTCGCTCATGCCCCACTTCCTTTGAATGAACACTTCCAAGGAGATCTCCTGGGATCCCACAGGACTCTCTAAGTGCCCCCATCTCCCATGAGTGGACTTGCTGTGGACTCTTCCAAGGCACTTTCTATGGCAGAATGTCCCATAACACCCATCACAAAGTCTAGATACTTACAAGGAGACCTCTTTCTTGATATGGACTCTACCATTTTATTCCCTCAAAGAATAGATGCTTCCAAGGGGATCTTTCTCCAATGGACTCTCCTATCTTCTCGCCTCTTCTGAATGGACTCTTTAAGGCAATCTCTTCCTACAGGGGACTCTCCCGTAACACCCAGCCAAGGAATGGGTGCTCCCAAGGACATCCCATTTCCAAAATGGACCATCCAATTACCATCACTCTCAAAGAATAGACCTTTCCAAGGAACTGCCTCATTTCCCTACCAGGCCCCATCTACTTGTTCGTTATTCCGCTCCGCATCATGGAAGCTTCCAAATACATTCCCCTTTCCTATAATAGTTTTTCTCAATATTCCCAAAGCAGAGAATGGATACCTTTAAAGAGATCTCCCTTTGAACAAAGGTTTCCTTCAATTTCTCCACCCCATGAATGTACACTTCCAAGAATACCCCCTTTCTACAATGGACTTGCTCATGAATTCCCATCCCATGATGAACTCATTTCCAAGGAGACAGACATGTGCCTACAGTGGACTCACCTATTACCCCCACTCCCCTGATGGAGGATTCCAGAGACTCCCCTTCCATCAATGGATGCTGTCAATATTCTCATCCTAAAAAAAGACATCTCCAAAGAGATATCATATAATGGGCTCTTCTAGTAACTCTGCTTATAAATAGACACTTTCAAGGAGACACTCTTATAATGGAGTGTCCCATTTCATCCACCAAATAAACACATGAATTCCAGAAGACCTCTTTTTAAAAATAGACTCTCTCATTTCCATTCTATAAAAAATGTAGGCTGGGCATGGTGGCTCATGCCTGTAATGCTAGCACTCTGGGAGGCTGAGGCGGGAGGATCGTTTTAGCCCAGGAGTTTGAGGTTGCTCTGAGCTAGGCTGACACCACGGCACTCTAGCCTGGGCAACAGAGTAAGACTCTGTCTCAAAAAAAAAAAAAAAGTAAGCATTCAGTCCGACCCCTGTCCTAAAATAAACCCTTCCGTTCTCCATCCATGTCTGCGAGAATAGACATCTTGATCTGTGTAAACCCCCTTTCTACACTGAACTTTCCCGTTACCCCACCCC
>CAUYRT010083491.1:0-16095 GCA_963574885.1 Lepilemur ruficaudatus
TCCTAGCACTCTGGGAGGCTGAGGCGAGAGGATCACTCAAGGTCAGGTGTTCGAAACCAGCCTGAGCAACAGCGAGACCCTGTCTCTAATAAAAATAGAAAGAAATTAATTGGACAACTAAAAATATATAGAAAAAATTAGCCGGGCATGGTGGCGCATGCCTGTAGTCCCAGCTACTCGGGAGGCTGAGGCAGGAGGATTGCCTGAGCCCAGTAGTTTGAGGTTGCTGTGAGCTAGGCTGACGCCATGGCACTCTAGCCTGGGCAACACAGTGAGACTCTGTCTCAAAAAAAAAAAAGACAAAACAAAGTTATAAATACATATATGCTCCCCCAAATAAAATCCACATAAATATTAGGAAAGAGGAAATTCATAAATGACTGTTCTGTACAATAATGCATGTATTTTTTATCTTGCTGTCTGTGCATACATAGAAGTGATGTTTTCTTTGTACTTTTCAGTATTTTACACATTTTCCATAATGAATATGTAATTTCTTTTTAAAATAGATAAAAACAAACTGGAAAAGCAATTCACCATTTGGCAAACTACCATAATAATCAACAGGCAAGGACTTTGGTAGTTGCTAAAAATCACTGGGTGAAAGGTTTTTTTTTTATTTTTATTTTTTTTGAGACAGAGTCTCACTCTGTTGCCCAGGCTAGAGTGCTGTGGCATCAGCCTAGCTCACAGCAACCTCAAACTCCTGGGCTCAAGCGATCCTCCTGCCTCAGCCTCCTGAGTAGCTGAGACTACAGGCATGCGCCACCGTGCCCGTCTGATTTTATATATATAGATAGGTAGATATAGAGATAGTTTTTTTTTTTTTTTAGTTGTCCAGCTAATTTCTTTCTATTTTTTTAGTAGAGATAGGGGTCTTGCTCTTGCTCAGGCTGGTCTCGAGCTCCTGACCTCGAGCTATCCTCCCACCTCAGCCTCCCAGAGTGCTAGGATTACAGGCGTGAGCCACCACGCCCGGCCTGGTGAAAGGTTATTGAGAACAGGATATCACGTGGTCTCCAACTTATCACCCCACAGATTATATTATGAATTACAAAGGGAAATAGTTTTTTTATAATGATGAAATCACCTTAATAAGGATATCAGCTTAAGTAATCACATTCATATCATCAAAAATGGGATAAAATGACATCATGTGTCTCCTGATGTGATATCTGGAGTGGGATACATTATCACCTATGAAGTGTTCTTGCCAAAATATTTTAATCTGAATGTATTTTTGTGGCAACAACCATATGAATCCATATTGTGGGATATTCTACAAAACAACCAGCTTGGATTTTTTAAACATTAATGTCATGAAAGACAAAGAAAAGGAAGAGAACTGTTCTACTTTAAATGAGTCTAAAAACCAAGCACAGTGGCTCACACCTATAATCCTACTACTTTGGGAGACTAAGATGGGAGAATCATTTGACGTAGGACTTCATTTGAGGTAAGAGTTTGAGACCAGCCTGAGCAAGAGCAAGACTCCCATCTCTACAAAAATAGGCAAATTAGCCAGGCCTGGTGGTGCACGCCTATAGTCCCAGCTACTTGGGAGGTTGAGGCAGGAGGATCGCTTGAGCCTGGAAGTTCTAGGCTACAGTGAACTATGATGACGCCACTGCACTCCAGCCTGGGTGACAGAGCGAGATCCTGTCTCAAAAAAAAACCAAAATAAAATAAGAGTCTAAAGTTGGGATAGGGTGGCAGGAGCTATGTGGAATTACTGGGACAATCAGGGAAATATGAATATGTGCAGCATATTAGCTAACTTGATTGTTTCATTTCTTGAGAGTGATAGTATTATTATGGTTGCTTAGGAGAATGCCCCTTAGGATATACATGCTGAACTGTTTAGGAGTGAAGCATTATGATTTTGAAACTTAATTTTAAGTGTTTCAGCAGAAAAAAAGTATATTTTTCAGGAATATATATGTACGTGGAGAGAAAGAAAGAAAGCAAGTGTGACAAAATGGGAACAGTTGGTGAATCTAGGTGAATCATATAAACATGTTCATTGTATTATGCTTTCATCTTTGCCGTAGGTTGGAAGTTTTTCAAGGAACATTGGGGGAGAAAGTACAGGAGTAAAGAAAGACTCTCATGACCGGGCCCATAATGGGATGGCCCTCCAAGGATCTCCATGACACCTGCCGCGTAGAAGACTCTGAACTTCTAGGCCTTTGTGAAGGAAAGAGCTGGATTGCCTGAGACTGCCTTTTAAACAGCTTCCCTAGTGTGGCTGCAATCTGAGCTGACTAACTTTGTCAGGCCGCAAAGGGTGGACAGTTTCCAGTTTGTCTGGTAGAGAGAAAAAAATGGGCCCCGTATCTTAGCCAGCCCTGATAAGGTGCCTCCATGGGTATGAGTAATGGTCAGACCCAGGGGATGAACCCGGGCTAAGAAAGCTGGACAATGGAAAGTCTGGAGCACCGTGACAAGGAAATTCTTCCCCTGAATTGCCTTTTCCTATTGAGATAAGATAGTATACAATAAAGCGCCAGGCTCAGAAGTGCTGCCGCCAGTCCCGGGGGAGCAGCCTGCACTCAGGCCTGAGCCCAAGCGCAGGAATGTCCAGCGCTGTTGCTGTCTGCACCTGGGTGGTCTCCAGAGAGCTAGTTCTGGCCAAGGGCAAGTCCTGACTCCCACCACTCACCAATTCCCTGTATTCTTGTTTGGAAAAAAAGGACTTACCCCTCTTCTACCTGCCTTACTGGATAGGGGCTGTGAAAACTGAAAATGAACCATAAAAGGGCTTTTTCAGGTTCTAAATGCCAAAAAGATAGCAGCTATTATCATTACTTCCTCGGCATGAAGCAATTCATTTTGTAGGTTTCTCTCTCTCTCTCTCTCTTTTTTTAAAAAGAGATGAGGTCTCGTTATTTTGCCCAGGCTGACCTCAGACTCCTAGGCTCAGGCGATCTTCCCACCACAGTAGCTGGGACTCCAGGTGCACACTACTGCACCCAGCTGGTTCTCCCTTTTTAGGTTTAGTTCCAGATTTCCTTAAAACTCACCTGGATGTCTTTTAGTCCCCCAATCTCATTTTTATTATGAGATTCTATGAGTAAAGCCCTTTGAAATTCTAACAAGGCAGGACTGAGACACTTGGAAATGCTCCACTGTTTCTCGAGTGAGCAGGGAGTGGCAGAGGATGCTGCCCCTTTGGCTGCACCTTCACTGGGAAGTAGGTCCCGTAGGCAAGCAGTGACTCACCCACACTGTCCCAGTGAGTCAGTGTCCCCTCCGAGGCAGCGCTGGCAGCGCTCTACTTCAGGGGATGGGAAGCAGGGCCTAGCTCAGTCCTGGATGTGGTCCTGGTGTACCAGGGTGGCAGAGCAGAGCCCACAGAGTGGAAAGGGAACCGGTGCCTTTGGACTGGTCTTCAGGAGGAGAGGATCGAGCTAATGGGGATGTGATATTAACACATGGGGAGAAAGATTTTAACTCACTGTAAGGGAGAGAGAGCTTTCATTTGGCCCTGTCCAAGTTGCCATGGTTGCAGAGAGCTCCCTGTTACCAGAGTAATTCCAACACAGCCCATCACCCCTCCTGTAACATGGTTTGGGGAGGATGCACCATTGACCAGAGAGTTGGATCAAATACATTAGGGCTTTTTCAATCTTAAGAATCTGAGCTATTTTTGTGTAGCAATGAATTTGTATTAAACGATCCTCTGCTTAGTAAACATGTGACCTTGGACATGCTTATTGCCTTTTGGAGCCTAAGTTTTCTCAGCTATAAAATGGGATTATCTCATAGGGTTGAAATAAGGATCAACAGAGATAATAAATGATTCCTGGTGTAACTATGCGTGTTGTTCTCATCTTTCTCTCAGTAGCCTGTGACCCACAATTCAAGGGTGACCAGGTGAGTGCCTGGACTGACTGTCCGATGGGTCAGGGCAAAAGTCACATTTATGCTAGGGGCCAGCATTAAATCAGATTTCACTAGCCATCCTCCAAACATGTTACCCCTTTGCCCCTTTTGTCTTCCCTGTCTCTCTATCTTCATTCCTCCTCTCTTCCTTTCCCTTATGTTCATTCAACTGATACTTTCTGAGGGGTCACTATGTCCAGGGCACACTGCTGGGCCAAGGAGCATGTAAACAATGCCCAGTCCATGCCTGCAAATGTGTCTTAGCCTGGTGAGGAGAGAGGCTGGGGGGAAGGCAGAGGCTGGACGGGGAAGTGTTCCCCCAGAAGAAGATGTGGCTGCTTGGGCCTAGCTTCTAAGAACAGTGACTTCCAAGTAGAGAAAGCAGAGGAGGGCACAAACAGAGAGTGCCCGTTGTGTGTCTTGGGCCCATGGGCTTCTGCTTGTTTGCTCTGTCCCTAACCAGCTCCTTCCTCTGTGCATTCTCCCGCCTGCCGAGCACAACTGCTTTATGACAGAAGTGACATCTGGCCAGGTCCTACATGCAGCTTCTTTCCAAGCAAGAGCATTTGAAAACTAGAAATAGTTGTTGGAAACACTGCTGCCTGCTCAGTGGGGGCTGTGAATACGACTATGAAATAAAGCAGTCATTTTCAACCCTGGCTGTGCACCAGGACCACCTGTGGTTTGTTTTTGGTTTTGATTTAATTCAGATTTCCTGGCCCCACCCTTCATGTATTCTGATTAAGTGGATCTGGGGTGGGGCCGCTGTAATTGGTATGATCTGCTTTCACAAATTCAGGGGTAGAAATAGTGTCACATCATCTTTGTTTTTCCAGTTCTGCACTAAAGAGGACACACGTTCTATTGCAGGAAGTCCAGAATCCCCCAGTGAAGCTTCCCACCTACCCTGCATTTTCTGAGAACCCTAAAGGCTTATGAAATTCCAAAAATTCAAGAAGCTACAGTGGGATTAGTCCAACTTCCATGCCCAGAGGGGAAAGAATGGATGATGAGCAGTCCCCTACTTTTCTTCCCTGTGCCTCACTTTCCTCATCTGTGAAATGGGAATAGAAATATTTCCTACCTCATAAGATTGTGGTAAAGGCTAAAAGAGCACAGAGAATATAATAGCACATAGTAAGTACTCAATAAATGAGGGCTATTGCTATGAGGCAATAGGGTTAGTGGTTAGGGATGTAGGCTGTGGAACTAGACTGCCTAGGTTCATGGCCTGGCAGCCACCCTAATTGTGTAACCTCCATGCCTCAGTTTCTTTCTCTGTACAATGGGGGTGATAATGACTCCCTCTCAGAACTATTTTAAATGTTATTAAATGAATGGCTAAGTGTAAAGCACTTTGATCAATGCTGGAAAATAACACCAAAGAAATACAGTTATGATCACCTCTGCTGTGACTTCTCACTGCCTCATGGTGTCACTGTGGAACACTGGTCCTGCCCTGTCCTAAGCTGGTGCCCACCAGCTGCTCCTAGCAGCCTCTCAGGCCAGCTGTGGCCCTTCAAGAAGAGACCACTCCCACCTTCTTTGCTAATCTTGGCCAAGAAAAGCCCCACCTGGACTCCCAATAGAGCAGTTCACCTACACAGCCTCCTTTCAGGATGACAGCTGGTCCCGGAACGCTGAGTCAGACCCGCTTCCAGCCCCACCAGTGCGAAGAGCCAGCTCCAGTCTCCGGCCCTCTCCTCCCCAGAGGGCCACCCTAGGATCCGAAGCTTTCCTTTGGCCAACTTGGGGCCTAAAGGGTCCAAGTGCACTCCTTTCCCCAGACAGCGAGGCTATCCTTTGAAAGGAAATTATCACACTAAATCCTGGGATCCCCACACCCCACTCTGTTCAGAAGGCTGTCCTCTGTGGCTCCACGTGATTTGCCCTCCTAGGGCGATTCCCCAAGAGATTACCAGGGCTCGATAACTACACTTCTGTTGGAACCATTACCAGGGTTTCCAAAGCCATTTTTTTGCTTTCTTAGTGAAGGGGGATGGGAAGCCCACATGTCTAATCTCTGCTTGGAAATGGTATTATGTATAATTTTTTAAAACCTCGAGCATGATTCTAACACGCAGCCAAGGTAGAGAGAATCACTGAGGTACGAAGACTGAGACCGAATGGTTATTAAAACTCACCTGCACAAGTGGGAGGCTGTGTGTGTGTTCCTTTGAGGCTGCCATCCCTCAGAACATTTCGATCCTAGAACAGAGGAGCTAAATCGGTTCTTAGAGATCAGCTGGTTCAACGATTCTCAGACTCAGCGCACGGTCACCAGGGTGTTCTGCTTGTAATACAGATTCTCAGGTCTCAGCTCCCGATCAGAGATGCTGATTCAGTAGGACGGGGATGGATCGGTGGGAGGAATCCCAAATCCTAGTGAGATATGGGGTGAGGCACTCTGCGGGGTTGTGTGGGAGAGGTGGGCGTGGGGGCGGAGCTGGGGCTACCTACACTGTGGTGCCTGGGCGGGGAGTTAGGAGAGGCAAGGTAGCACTTGGCATTGGATCAGGTGTGAGGGAATTGTCATCAGAAGCTGGAAACAAATCACAGTTCTCAGTCAAATCTCTTGCCAAATAATAAATCCCCTGTCTGGCTGTCAGGGCATATTTTCAGATGGAAGAAAACGTATGTCCAAGGCAGGAATCCCAATATCAGAACCCTCTGTGGGAGCGGAGGTGAACCCTTGGGAATGGAAGCTGGGAAGACAATTGCTGCCAGTGGTCATCGGGGAAAACCTCGGGCTCCAATGACCTCATGGCTCTTTTCTGTCGCCGGTGACTGGACACTCCCTTCCCCTCTGCCCACCTCCACCCACAGGCATATCAGACCGATGACCACATGAGCACAGGGGAAAAGTGTTCCCCATCGATAACACACATTCTCACGTGCTGCCGTGGCTGCCGCCCCCCTTCCCCGAATGTCCCGTGATGTCAGGCTGAGCAAGACAGAGTGAGGTCAGCCCGCAGCGCGTGCTCTCTCTCCCCAGAGACCCAGGAATTTTTGAAAAGTTGCATAAGGGCAAATGCATGATCATGCCTTGAATTCTTTGCGTGAAACCTTTAGCTCTGACAGCTCAGGTCTCCTTTGTCCCCTGGCTCACTGTGTGTGATTTTGTTTTTCTGAGCAGTGTTCACTGGGAGAGGTAAAAGAATATTTCTGTATCTCCTGGGAAGGGTCAGCAAGGCAGCCTGATCAGCTGCAAAGCTGGGAAGAGCAAACTGTGCTCAAAACGTACCACCTGCAGAGCCCACCCCCCAGAGGAATCTCCCCCAATTCCCTGCATTCTGGCAGTGAGTGGCCCCAAGGTGTCCCCTCACTCCCAGAATGTCATCAGTCCTTCCAAGTTAGTGGTAAAGAACGAAAGTTGTGGACAGGGTCTCCTGGGTATCAGCATTCACAACAAAATGCAAAGAGACCACCAGAAACAGTCCTTTCCCCACACCGTCAGGTTCTCAGAGCTCTGACCGCTCCCAACCCTCCCAGGCCTCCTACTTGGCTAAATATTAGGGCAGGCGCTGAAACAATAGCCTCACTAAAGCAGTGGTGGGCAATTACTGGAAAGTCATGTGATTGTCCGAATTGAACCAATTTGTCAAAGACCATTTTCCTTTCACTCCTCACCTCCCCCACACCCCACGATAAGATAGGGTCCCCAGAGCACAATAATCCTTTCCTGAGATACAATTTAGAGGCTCCTGAGAAAAGAAACAAAAGTGAGGCTAATTTTGGCTTTTCTGAGACTAAAGAAAAGCACATCAGCAGGCCCTGTCCTGCTCAAGGAAGCCAGGGTGGGCCCTGTTTAGTCCCTCCAGGGTATCTGCTCAGATCACCAAGGGATTTGGAGAACAATGCCAGGAGGGTGAGGGGAGACCTGGGAACAGAGTCCTGGCCCTGGCTGCAGTGACCCAGGCCTTGCCTGGGCTCTGAAGAGATCTCTAAAATGACAGCTATGGCTTTAGACTTTAAAAAAAAAATTGTTTTTTTAATTGAAAACTTCTTACCACCCCTCCCAAATAAATTATTAACAAATTAAGATTCAGGGATTCTAGCCAGGCATGGTGGCTCACGCCTGTGATCCTAGCACTCTGGGAGGCTGAGGTGGGAGGATCGCTTGAGTTCAGGAGTTCAAGACCAGCCTGAGCAAAAGCAAGACCCCGTCTCTACCAAAAATAGAAAATATTAGCCAGGTGTGGTGGCATGCACCTGTAGTCCCAGCTACTTGGGAGGCTGAGGCAGGAGGATGACCTAAGCCCAGAAGTTTGAGGTTGCAGTGAGCTATGATGATGACACTGTACTCTACCCAGGGTGACAGAGAAGGATTCAGGGATTCCTTACAGACCCCACAGTGATTCTTAAGGCTCTTCAGGGCCCTGTGAATCCCCTCGAGTTATAGAATAATATTGGTATGCATCTACACTTTTTTCTGGGACATTCCTTGGCTTTCCTCTGATTCTCAAAGGGATCTGTGATTCAGAAAAGGTATGCATGTCTAGAAGGAGTGTCTCCCCCAAGCAGAACTTCAGTCCTTTATGACAATGCTGGTCGAATTCCAGTGTGCATTAGGATCATCCAGGTTTCATGTTAAAATGTAGATTCTGATTCAGTAGGTCCGGGAGAGGCTCAACAGTACTCTTTTCTGACAAGCTCAAGGTGAAGCAGAGCTGCTGGTCTGTGGACCGCACTTTCAGGTATCAAACCTTGATGGCAAGTGGTGATTCGCTTACCCTGAGCTTGTACCGTGGCTAGAGCCTCCTAACTGAGCTCAGTCCCTATTGCAACAACAGTGATCTCTAGGCACAATTCTAATTACATTGTTCTCCCTCCTAAAAACCTTCTGTGTCCCCCCAGCCTGTAAGTTAAGACTCCTCAGAATCCATAAACAAGATGTTTTATAACTTTCTCCACCCTCTGTATTCTCCCACCGTGTTGCTCATAAGCAGTTAATCCTACCCATGCTGAACTACATGAGAGCAAGGACTTGGGAGTCAGACCAGCGTCTGCATCCTGTTTCTGCTATTCACTAGCTTCATGATCATCTGAACTCCATTTCCTTCATACGTAGAAAGGGAATAAAAATACCTATCTTGTGGATGCAAATGAGACAGTGTATGTAAAGCATTTAGCACAATGCTTTTGTGTAGTTAATGCTCAGTGAGCCGTAGCTGTTGCAACGTAACCGTGGCAGGCCCTGGAGTTTCCATT
Organism: Lepilemur ruficaudatus; assembly: GCA_963574885.1. Taxonomy (NCBI): domain Eukaryota; kingdom Metazoa; phylum Chordata; class Mammalia; order Primates; family Lepilemuridae; genus Lepilemur; species Lepilemur ruficaudatus. The sequence continues at coordinate 9,097 of CAUYRT010083491.1, forward strand.
TGCTCACATGATCCCTGCTCGGACGATGCCCTCAGTATTCCCTCTCTGCCACCTCTTCCTCAAACTCTTCCTGATCCTCCCAAGCGCCATCCAATCTTTTACCTCGATTAAAATAACGAGGGTGATTTCTTTCTATACTCTGCCTATAGCAATGCCCAACATAGTTTGAGCACATATTAATAATATTTACTAGTAAAATTTTAGGAAATTGAATTGCATTCTTAGTTCTTTTTGTTGTGGGTGTATACAACATACCTATAATATCTACTCCTTAGCTATGATGAATATATGTGTTGCTGTAGTTTGAATATTTGTGACCCCTCCAAAATTCATGTTCATGTTTAATCCCCAATGCAACAGTATTAAGAGGTGGGGCCTTTAGGAGGTGATTAGGCTTTGAGGGCTCTACCCTCATAAATGAAATTAGCAACCTGATAAAGGAACTGGAGGGAACTATGCCCTTTTTTTGCCTTTCCATCTTTCTGCCACGTGAGAACACCGCATTTGTTCATCGTTTTTGCTATTACATCCCTTCCACCATATGAGGACACCTAGCCTCATCTATAAGGAATGGGCCTTTGCCAGACACTGAACCTTCCAGCACTTTGATTTTGGATTTCCCAGCCTCCAGAACGGTGAGAAATAAATTTCTATTATAGTTAGCCTCTGAATAACACACGGGTTAGAGATACTGACTCCCCACACAATTGAAAATTTGGGCATAATTTTTGACTTCTCCAAAACTTAAATACTAATAGCCTACTATTGACTGGAAGCCTTACTGATAACACAATGAACACGTATTTTGTATGTTATAGGGATTAAAGACCATATTCTTACAATAAAATAAGTTACAAAAAAGAAAACGTTATTAAGAAAAATGTAAGGAAGAGAAAATATATTTACTATTCATTAAGTGAAAGTGAAATTTCATAAGTGTCTTCATCCTCATGCTCATCTTCACTTTGAGTAGGCTGAGGAGCAGGAGGAAGGGGAGGGGCTGGTCTTGCTGTTTCAAGAGTGGCGGAGGTGGAAGAAAATCTGCATATGTAAGTGGACCCCTACAGTTCAAACCTGCATTGTTCAAGAGTCAACTAACTGTGTTTATAAATTAGCCAGTCTCAGGCATTTTGTTATAGCAGCACCAATGAACTAAGACATACATATTATCCTATAATTGAAGAGGTTAATTTGGCTATTTCTCCCCCCAACCCCAATTAATTTAATTCTCAGTAATATCTATTACTTCTGCCCTGACAAGTTGCAGATCTCAAGAGAATAAACTGCTTAGCAAGGGCAATATCTTATGTTAGAATCAATTCACTTAACTATTTAGGGGCATTTTGCATGTATCAGGCACAGAGAATGATATTAATGAAGAGCATCCCATTTGCATCACGACCACACAGGTCTAAGTGTTCTGTAGCCTCCCTGGTTCCTAGACAGCTTCTGCCACCCAGGAGAGGACTGGGCCCGTGCTGTAGCCTTCCTCCATGTGCCACTGTGTGCCTTCAGGGAGCCCATAAATCCCATGGATGCTTCAGTCTGAAGAGACAAGGGAGCTGCTGGCCTTACCCAAAGCCCCCCAGTGGCTGTAGACCCAGGCAAAGGTATACACTGTATAAGGTCCTGTGCTGTCCTCAGTTTCAGGCATCCACTGGGGCCTTGGAACATATCACCTCTTATCTGTGGGGATATATACTGTATTTCCTAACTCTCAAGTGGTTTGGGCAGATATTCCAGTTCCCTGCAAAATTAATCCTTTTGATTATTTGTGCTCCTATCTAAGCCTCAATTTCCCAATAATAAAGACCCTCATTCAAGCAGTCTTTCCAGTTTACAAAGATCTTTCACACATGCTAATGAGATTGATCTTTGTCATAACCCTGAGAGGTAGACAGGACAGGGTTCCAGATCCCCATTTGGAAGTTGAGGTACCAGAAGCTCAGAGGAATTAAAGGATCTATCCAAGGTCTTGTAGCAGGTAAATCAAACACTCAAAACCAGAATCCAGCCCTATAGAATATTGATCTATCAACCCTTTCTGTCATTATAGGATCTTGGATCTCTTAGCTAAGAAAAGATAAAGCAGGATATTAAAGCAACCCCCCTGCTACTCACTCTCAGTGGGTTTCCTGCAAGAGGAGCAGGGATGAGGTAAGGTCCTGCAGCTGTGGGTCACATGGGGTGGGAGGAAGGTGGCCTTTCTTAGTGTCAGTTAGCCAGAGAAGAAGCTACATCTTAGAAGATGAGCTATAGACTGTCTCCTGGTCTTTCCCTTGCTCTGAACTCTGTAGACTGCATGGAGCTGCCTGTCTACTGGGAGAGTAAATGGCTTCTGCCACATGGGCCTTGGCAGGGAGGCAGCCCACAGGTGTCCCTCTGTGAAGACAAGTGAGCTGGAGTGGGAGCAGATTTTCTTGATAGATGTGACTTTCTGTGGCAATTTCTCATAAGTTGTTAGCAAAGCTGTATTTAGTTGGGAATTAGGGCCCCACTGTCCAGCTTGGTATTAGTACCTGTAATAATTGGGATTGCCAAGGAGAAAGTTGTTCTCAGGAAATGGGAGCCTGGGTGTGTCCCAGCTCCCCACCCCTCCACATGGAGATGGCTCCAGTGCTACCTTTAGGACTGAAGGTCACTTTTATTGAGGAAACCCATCTGTTTCCATAGATGGGGAAGATAGAGATTTCCAGAAGTCACTTTGAGGTACTTTTCAAAGATTGGGATTCACAAGCTCGAGGTCCAGTCCCAGCTTTGATGCCAACTAATAGTGTGTTTGAGTTGGTGGCTGGACCTCAGTCTCTCTCTGCTGAGAGCTGTAAATTATGAAGGTGATTCTCAGCTTTGAATGCACATTCAAATCACCTGGGGACCTTTTTAAAAAATACCCAAGCAAGGGCCCCACTATCACACTCTTATTCAATTGGCCTGGGTAAGGCAGGTGACGCTCCCCCAGGTGATCTACTGTAACCTCAGGATAGAACAATCTCTGAGCTGTCCTGGAGAGCTGGGCAGAACCCAGTTTTCTGTTTGATCTGCATTCCACAGTGCACCATGTGGCCTCTCTAGCCTTTATAGTCAAGGCCAGAAAGACTAGAGCAGACAGACTATAGAGGTCAAGTTCCTTATCTTATACTGGCAGGTCCCCTGGGGAGTGACGCATCCCAGGTCACCCAGCCAGGCAGAACAAGCAGGTGGCCAGCCTCCCAGCTCTTAAGCCAGTGCCCCAGCCGTGACGCCATGTCAGGGGAGTTATGGGTGGGCAAAATAATACTTTTTTTGAAGTTTCCCCCATAAGACTTTCATCTAATGGTGTTTTGGAGTTTGGTGAATATTTATCATTCCTTCTGCATTTAGTAACTATGTGTCCAAGCCCCAGAGAGCCAGGTATTATTATCTACAGATGAAACCACAGGTTAAAAGGTTGAGGTTTATCTAGGTCACACAGTGTGATAATAGCAGAGGCTATGTGATGGAAACAGAGGTCCTGTTTTTCTGGAGGAAAATTTCTTCTTTTTCACCAGGACTTAGCCATTCAGAAGCAGCAGGTCTCAGCTCTAGCGAGCTCCCTGAGGCACAGGAGCACACCTGTCTGTGGTGGCTCCTGCCCTCTCGTGGTCCCAGGAAGGAGAAGAGACGGTGCACTCTAGGCAACACTTCCTCTCTCGCGGGGCAGCTCTGGGCCCTTCAATCTCTCTCTCATGTTTACCAAGCCCTTTCACAGCTCGTCCACTGGTTCCCCCTGCCCTCGTGTTCTGGCTCTAGCTATCTCGGGTGTCCCCAGCTGCACAAATCCATCCAGAAAGGCAAAGTAGCAGGAAAGCTTTTGCCAGGGAGTGGGGGAGGCGATGAAAGGGAAAATGTTAGGCTTCCATTTGTTTTGTGGGTCAGTGGAACAGCTGCAGAGGTGCTCCCACGTTCAACCACAATGCCAAAGTGGAAACTCCTGCCGGTTCCTACAGAGCGTTTCACAACAACACACATAGGCACATGCGCGCACACACATACACACACACACACGCACACACATACACACACACACACAATCATGGCTTTCTGTTTACAAAGGGTAGGAAGACTATTTTAATCCAAATCCACTATGTCCTGTAGACTTCTTTTTAGCTTTGCTCAGTGAAAAGTCATTGCTAAAGCCCTGCAATGGTTTCACTACCCCTTTCCCATCAGCCACAAGGTACATCCGGAAAATGCGTCTAATAGATGTGCAGCAAGCAAAGAGTGTGTCCAGCCCAGCGATGAGTGTTTGTTTGGCTTTGCTTTGAAGGTGCAGCGGATGCTTCCCTTTAGCGAAACTATAAACTCTTCACGCTGTGGAAGGTTATTTGGGCTGATGAAAAATCTGGTAGACCAAGAGCACCAGCTGGACAAGGTGGCTCACGCCTGTAATCCTAGCACTCTGGGAGGCTGAGGTGGGAGGATCGTTTGAGCTCAGGAGTCCCAGACCAGCCTGAGCAAGAGCGAGACCCCATCTCTACTAAAAATAGAAAAATTACCTAGGCATGGAGTTGCTCCTGTAGTCCCAGCTACTCGAGAGACTGAGGCAGAAGAATCATCGCTTGAGCCCAGGAGTTTGAGGTTGCTGTGAGCTAGGCTGATGCCACTGCACTCTAGGCCAAACAACAGAATGAGACCCTATCAAAAAAAAAACAAAGGAGTACCTTTTATAGACCCCTTGGCTGGACTAACCAGGACAGTGAACCATCTAAGCAAGGCTTGGGCCTTTGCCAGTTGCTGGCCCTTGAACATTCTGTAGATACTGCTCTGATCTGGCTTAACTCACTGCCATCCCAGTGGATATAGCCATCAGCCTCCAGGATGACCCTGCTGGAGTCTCCTTGCGTAATGACGAGGGCTAATCCATATGACCCACAGGATATTACAGACTTGATGGGGTGAATTCCCAGATGAGATCATTTTTTAAAAATTTTCATCTTCCACCTTGGGCCCTTGAATTGCTCACTCTGGGGGAAGCTGGCCGCCAGGTGGTGAGGACGTTCAAACGACACAGTGGAGAGACCATGTTGAGACGACCAACCTGCCCACATGACCTTGCCAGCCGTGTGAGGGAGCATGTCTGGAAGCAGATCCCCCACTTGCAGGCAAGCCTCCAGATGATTCTGGCTCCTCAGTATTTGGGTCTTCAGCCAAGGTCCCAGACATCAGAGAACAGAGACATGTTTCCCTGCTGTGTCCTATTATAAATTCCTGACCTACAAAAATAATTAGATAATAAATCATTGTCGTTTTCTGCCACCAAGTTGTGGGGGTGATTTGTACACAGCAACAGATGACTCCAGCCTAGTTGTATATGGATATGAGCCATCACAGCATTGCATCTGCACAGCCCACCCCCCTTTTTAAAATAGTCACTCAAAGCTGGATTCTTTGAGACCTAGCTTTTAAATTGCATTCACTTATTCTTAAATATTTATGATAGAGGTGGGACCTCTGGCTGCAAGTACCAAGAAGGCTCAAATGCATCTTGCTGTTGCAGGGAACCCTATAAAGTCAACAAAAGGAGCTCTTCTTGAACAAGCAGTCAACACTCTGCACTTCCTTCCACCACACATGTCTTAGCCCCTGAGAATCTGCCTTTGGTGTCTTTGAAATCATCCTCTTCTTAATCCTCATCTCTAATTCCAGGAGCCTCCATCCTGGTTCTCCTGGACCTTCTTGATTTGCTCATCCTTTGACTTCTCTGATACCAGCCTCCTTCTGTTCCCCTACTGCTTCTTCTCTTTTACCGACAAGTCCCCTTCAAACTCTTTTCATCCTAGATTCCCTCAAGAGTCACCCATTTTTTCTTTATGACTAAAGAGAAATGGTCTACCGTGGGGGGTAGTGTGCTTCCTGACGCTGTAGGGTAGTGAACACAAGGTGACCACCTAGCAGGAATAGTGTGGGAAGGATTCAAGCAGTGGACTCTGAGGTACCAACTAACAATGTAATCCTGTAATTATTGAAAAACTTAGTTACCAAGATAACTTTAAGAATATTTGGAGTCAAGACTATGAGGTAGTCTATCATAATTCAAGAATTCAGGCCAGACGCGGTGGCTCATGCCTGTAATCCTAGCACTCTGGGAGGCCGAGGCGGGTGGATCGCTCAAGGTCAGGAGTTTGAAACCAGACCACAGCACTCCAGGAACCTGTACACCTGCCCCTGGGTGCATCCCATGCCTCTCAGACTCAGCTTGGCTCTTCTCCCCCAAACTCATTTTCCTCCTAATTTCCTTATCTTAATTATCTCATTTTAAGCACACTGTCTCAATTAAGCACACTGTCCTTTGGGCAGGTCCCCAAGGTAAAACCTTGGAATCATTTTTGCATCTTTCCCCTGTCCTCCAAATCCACATTTTATCAATTGCTAAGACTTATCACTTCTTTCTGTTTAGTGCTCCTCTTACCCTCCCCCTTTGTATAAGTCAGGGATCTCCAGAGAAACAGAACCAATAGGAGGAGATATATATTAGATAGATTTACTATAAATAAAGAAGTTAATGATAAGAAATTTGCTCATGTGATCACAGAAGCTGGCAAGTCCCAAAATCTGCAGAGTGAACCGGCAAGCCGGAGATGCAGGAAAGCCTGTTTCAGTTTGAGTCTGAAAGTAGGAAAAAAGCCAATGTCCCAGTTTGAAGGCAGCTAGGCAGGAAAAATTCTCTCTCACTTGGCAAAGGGTCAGCCCTTCTGTACTATTCAAGCCTTCAACTGCCTGGATAAGGCCCACCACTTTAGGGAAGGCAATCGGTTACTTAGCCTACTGATTTAAATGTTAATCTCATCCAAAAACAGCCTCACAGAAACACCTAGAATAATGTTTGACCAAATATCTGGGCACCCTATAGCACAGTCAAGTTGACACATAAAGTGAACCATCACAGGCTGGGCATGGTGGCTAACACCTATAATCCTAGCACTCTGGGAGGCCGAGGCAGGAGGATCACTCAAGGTCAGGAGTTTGAAACCAGCCTGAGCA
>CAUYRT010083494.1:0-124169 GCA_963574885.1 Lepilemur ruficaudatus
AAAAAATTAGCCGAGCATGGTGGCGCATGCCTGTAGTCCCAGCTACTTGGGAGGCTGAGGCAGAAGGATCGCTTGAGCCCAGGAGTTTGAGGTTGCTGTGAGATATGCTGACGCCACGGCACTCACTCTAGCCCGGGCAGCAGAGTTAGACTCTGTCTCAAAAAAAAAAAAAAAAAACAAGTACCATCAAAAAATTATAAGAAAAGTTAAAAGCCAAATGACAAGCTGAGAAAAAATTTTTAAAACTCATATTACAGGGCTATTATCCCTAATATACAAAGAGCTCCTAAAAATCAACAACAAAAACACAACCCAATAGGAAAAAAATGGGTAAAAATTGTGAATAGACTATTCACAGAAAATAAAATACAAATGGCTTTTAACATATGAGAAGATGTACAACCTTGCACATAATAAGAGAAATACAAATTGAAACTATCCTGGGATACCATTATTCATTTATGTTTTAAGTGGGCAAAAATCCAAAAAGTTTAAAATCATACAGTATTGTCAAGGCCCTGGAGAAACTGTCTTATAGTGTGAATCAGCACAACCCCTTTGAAGCAATAGCAATAGCAACTGGCAATAGCAATCAAAATTATAAATCATATGTCTTTGGACCCAGCAATTTTATATTGGGAAATTGATCTTAAAGATATACTTGTACATATATGAAATGACATATGTGTAAGTATATTCTTTCCAACATTATTTGTAATAACAAAGGGTTGGAAAGAACCCAAATATCCATCAACTAGGGAGCAATTAGTGAAATTATGGAATATCTTGACAATGGAACACTATGCTTTTAAAAAGAGAAATGAGGATGCCCTCTTTGTACTGATATAGAAAGATCACCAAAATATATTTAAAAAAGAAAAAAAAATCCACCAAAGTGCAGAAAAATGTGCATAAAAAGGGGAAAACAAGAATCTATATTTGTTATTTGCTTAGACAGGTGGTAGACAGGAACGGGAGGGAGACATTTCAGTGTTTACCTTCTACTTTTTGATTTTTGAACCATGTTACATATAAGCTTTTTAAAAACAAAACAAAACCCAAAACACTATGCGTATCCCACAAAACATCTGGGGCTAAGTTCTGCCAAAAGCTGCTGATATCCAACCCCTGGGCTCTGATTTATATACAGTGGCAGTGGAGATGGAAAGGGATAGATTTGAGAAGTCTTTTTCAGGAGTGAAATCCCTGTGGGTTGGGTGTGGGAGTGAGGGAGAGGGCAAAGACAGCATCGGAGGTGGCTCCAGAAGTGGGTACCTGGCAAAAGATGGCACTGTTTGGAGATAGGAAGACTGGAGAGAAACATGCTGGGCAAAAAGGAGGCACCATTTCACCTTTCGAACTCAGCTTCTGCATTTCTCCAGTCCCTCCGTTCCTGGGACCTGACCTTGTCCTCTTTCTCTATCCATTCACAGAGGTGGTATTTCTGGCTGCAAAAGCAGAAAAGATGTTCCTCCAAAGTTTCACATTTTGCCGAGTTCTGACTCTCCTGAAGGATACAGGTTCCTAGTTTGCTGGTGACATTGCCTCCTGCCAGCACAGCCCCTGGGGTATGAATCCCAAGATAGGTGTTGGGTCTGCACGCGGCTCTGGGCAGCTGCCTGAGCGGAGCCTCCCAGGGAGCAGAGGCCAGTGTCTGGCAGCACTAGGAACAGGGAGAGGCCCAAGCCATAGGACACTGCCGCAGCAATCCCACATTCCCACCAGGTCAGCATCCTAGGGAGAGGGCAGGACTTTGTGCTCTGCTTCCCATCTCCATTCTAATTCTCTTTGGCTCACGCTGGGGCTGTGAGCCTGGTGCTGGGGCATCCCAGGAGACAGTGGCCTGTATTCTCCCAGGATTAGTGTCTACCCAGGGGCACCTTGGCACTGATGGCAGTGGGAGAGGTGGACAGGAAGGGCAAGCCAGGTGAAGGGAACTCAAGGCAAAAAGAGCATGTAGTATGTGGCGTTCATGTGACAAGTGCAGTAGACGGCATGCGTGTTTGGGACATATCTATCCCCTTGGCAGAGAATAGCAGTCCTGTCAACAACCCGCCCTGCTCCAGGCCCATCTGCAGAGTTGGGGGCCGGAATGAGAAATGGATTTGATAGCTATCAGCAGCCGCAGGGTTTGGTGTTGGAGGCGTTATGAGCTGGTATGTGAAATACGGCTACACTCTCGGTTTTAGTTGTAGCTGGAAAGGATTAGAAGACAATTAATAAATCATTTAGTGCCCTGAGTTTAAGTAACTTATTATTATGGGCTGCATATATTTATTATGCTTCATTGAGCAACATTGGCACTTTTCCTTTGACTGTCACACAATTTGTATGCAATTTGTTTCAGAAGGTTTTTTTTTTTTTTTAAAAAATGCACATATAAATTATTAACCTGCATTCTTTAGGATAGGTTGCCAGAGTCCCTCCCCCTCTCCCACGATCCCATAGGAGTCTCATAAAAACTTCCTCTCCCCATCTGAGGGGCTGGGGAGGGGATGACTAGTCACTTGCTGCTCCCTGGCTTGGGCACCTGGGGCAGAGACCTAACAGGGTTGTGTGGAAAACAGGCACATGGTTTTGGGTGATTGGCTGGGACCTGGAGAGGAATGTTGATCAGAATCCTGTCTTTCAAAGCTGCAGTGAAAACAGAAGAAATTGGGGCGTGGGGGACAGGGAGAGTCAGTCCTTGAACACGACTGGGAACCCACTGACTTGGGAGGCAGCTGGAAGCATTTCAGACATGGATGCCCCCCAGTTATTCGTTGTATCAGTGAGGAAACCTGGCCCAGGAAGGGATGACAACTTGCCCACAGTGATGAGCCTCTTCCTCATCCTCAGCCCCACACCCCCTTATCTCCCTTAGCTGGAGTTTTTCACAGGGCTTCTAAGAATGCCTTTATTTCAACTGTTTTCTAAGGTGCATTGGGAGATCTCCACATTTTTTCAGGCTCGGAGCTATGCTGTCTTTGTGTTTTTCTTGGTGGAGCAGTTAGTAGTTTTTGGTAATGTAACATTTTTAGCTGAATCCTGAATTATTAGAGTCCCTCCTCACAAAAATTCTCACCTAAGTCCCCAGGGACTGGGTTAAAGAACAGTCTGACTGGCCTGTCCCTCCTCGTTCCAGATGTCTTTTCTAACCCTGTACAGCACGAGCCTTTCGAGCACCTACGGTGTAACAGGTGCGCCTGGTATGTGTGTGTGCGCGCGTGCATGTGACGCATCAAAAGATGTCCCTACCTTCCTCTTGCTCCCCACATTGTCGGGGTAACCAAATGTGCTCAGGAGTCAGTGCCTGTTGAGCAAATGAACGAGACAAGTAGGAATGAAGGTAAGCTGCTTCTGAAGGCACAAGACAACCTACAGGAGGAACAGGAACAGCAGCCTGGAACCATCAAGAAGGACATTCATTAGGGGTTTTCTAGGTGACTAAATGTTTACTTCTTAAAGAGCCCTAAGGGTGTTTTAAACATTGCAAGTGAACGTCTTCACTGTCTTCCTAGGCAAATTACTCCAAATGCAATCGAGCCTCATTTGATGACTCACTAGGTTGCCATTTAGCTCTCTCCTTGGTCACCCTCCATGCCTCAGTTTCCCTTCTGGGAAAGCCCAAGCTCCCTCATCTTTTATTACTTCTAATCAGCTGAGGCCCAAGATATCAGATAATTTAGTCTGTTAGAAATTATGTAAAATCCGAGTAAAGAAGCCATAGCTAAGGGCCTGAGAGTTTCCTTTATGAATAAGGTTCATAAACGTTAATGCAAAGATTTTTGACATGTATTTTGGCTGCTCAGAGATTTTTAAAAAATTGTTCTCATTCCAGTATTTTTATACCATGTTGGATTTATGAGGCTATTGAACAGCTAAATCACATGCTGGTGAGAAAGGCATTTTTGTCATAGAAGTTATGGCATTTCTGCTGGGAGGCTGGGAGTTGGGTGTCGAGGGTTGGTAAAGGCATGTTATCTACTAGTTTGCTTTCAAGAGGGTCACATTGAAAGTTCTCCAATTCAGTTATTTTAAGCCACAAGAAGACAATTTAGCGACGGGAAGGGCCTCTTGTTTGCTGGCAATCTTGCACAGGAGTCTTGCGCAGGGGCTGCTGCGCGGCCTTGCTCACCAGCTCTTCCCTTTTGCCCCTGGAGGGTGCTAGCTCTTCAGTCGCCAGAAACAGAGTCGCTTTTGTGTCTTCCCCATGATGGGCGTCTCTGGCCGACCTTCCTGCAGCCCGACAGAGGGCCCTCCAAGCAAGTCCTGCCTTGACAGGGCCTTCCTGGTCCCCTCTGTGCCCGGGGAGTCACCTGCGTCAGCCCATCCAGCCTGTGCCACCTGTGAGCTCTTTGGCTGGCAGGTGCCAGGTGGAGACAGTCAGCTGCTCAGGAGAGAGATTGTTCTGGGTAGTTACTGCTAGCAAGGGATCCCATTTTATCTACTTGCCATCAGAGTAATCTGTCCTATGCTGGAGGCACCTCAGAGGAGCCATGAGCAGGTGAGGCTTGGCAGATGGCAGTGCAGCTGGGGTGACTCTGGGCTGGAGAGCGAAGCTACTAGCCCTGCTCCGGAGGCCACGGGCCTGCCTTGCGCTGTGAACTCAGGAAACCTCCTGCCCTTCCCCTGTTTATGGTGAAAGTGGGCCTCTCCGGAAAGGCACAGTTTTCCTACTCCGTTTGTTCTCAGATTGGTGTTATACCCTGGAGCCAAATTAGTGGCTAAGAACAATTGGAAACAAATGCTCTTTCAGCATCCTGCTGTGATCAGGATCCAGGTGGGGACACCAGCCGTGGTTGCCTTCTCCACTGAGCCACCCCTCTGCAGAGAATTAGCATCCCAGAAACCATTCAGCACAGCCAAATTCTCTCATAATCAGAAGGTGCTGTGCACATCTGCCTAACCTCTGCTAACAAGCTGGAGCCCTGTTAAGTTATTTATGAAACAATATTCAGGACCAGCCCCGGGAGGCGAGTTAGGAAATAATGAATGGGAAGTGCCATGGCGCTGTTTGGAGAGGCCATGGCTGGCCTGCTGGATTGAGGACCAGCTCTCTCCCCGAGGCTGTTGGGTGCTCCAAGGCCTTCTGATGGCTGCCATGGCAGGCACCCTTCTCTGAGATGCTGATGACTGTTGGCTTTGCTTGGCTGGACTTGATAGCAAAATTCTTCCCACTCCTCTAGCACTGGTCTGAGGAAAGGTGGTGACCCCACATATCCCTCCCTGTCTGGATGTGCCTTCCCCAAAGGGTAGCTGTCAATAGGAAGTTCTGGAAACACTATGTGGGAGGAACCTCCTTTGTAGTCCCTACATAGCTGCTGGATCATATTTGACCCCCCCAATCACCTGGTTGTCCCCCCACTAAACTGTGGGCTCCTCGAGGGCAGAGAACTGGAATGTCATTCATAATTGATCCCAAACCTGGTCAACAGTCCGACACTCAAAAAACATTTGCAAATGAATGAAGGGAATTACCAACCTGGCTTCTAGTCCTGGACTTCCCTGAATATGTCTCTACCGCTCTCTGAAATTTTCCTCGAATGTGAAATGAAGAGGTCAGGATGGATTATCTCTAAGACTTTGTTCGGGCCAGGTATAGTGGCTCACACCTGTAATCCTAGCACTTTGGAAGGCTGAGGCCAGGAGTTCCAGACCAACCTGAGCAAGAGCAAGACTCCAACTCTACAAAAAAATAGAAACATTAGCCAGGCGTGGTGGTGCGTGCCTGCGGTCCCAGCTACTTGGGAGGCTGAGGCAGGAGAATTGCTTAAGTTTGAGGTTGCAGTGAGCTACCTTGGCACCACTGCATTCTAGCCTGGGCAACAGAGTAAGACCCTGTGTCAAAACGAACAAAAAACCAAACAAAAATAAATAAAGACTTTGTCCAGGTCCATCCCTGCCCCGTTCTAACTGCGTCAAGCTGGCCCCAATTCCAGCTTCCCCTCTGCCTCTGGCTGGCTTGCTCCTGTATGTGCTGCCCACTGTGGCCACGTTCCTTTTGCCCGGGTGACCCTGGCTTAGTCATTGTGCAGGCTTCCAGTCTAGGCCTTGCCTTCCAGTGGCCAAATCCTGTCTTCTGCCTGTGCTGTTTTCCCCTGATGCATCCTCAGACTGTCACTTTTCTCAGTTACACAGTTGAAAATTTCCTCCAAAGTAAAGGCAGATGCAAAATGAGGCCTTGTTAGCACAAAGAGATGCATGTGTTCTGCCCTGGGCTGCACCTCCTGGGTAGCTTGTGTTTACTTTCCTTTCTGAGATAGACTCTTCTTCACAAGGGGAATTAAAGCCCTCCTTATTTCCAACCAAGTGAGGACAAGGACCAAGACTCAACCTGTGGCACATTCACATCCCTTTATGATGCTGCCTTTGTTCAGGAAAGCAGAGGAGACAGCCTCTTCCACCTCCTGTATGCCCAGTACGAATTTCTTACTTCCTGTGAAACAACAGCAAGGACAACAACAATATTGACTTGCCCGAGAGATGTAATTTTAACTTTTCAAAGTATATAATTATTTCATTTCATTTTTACAATATCTCTGTGTTGCAGGCGAGGCAGAAATAAACATCAAGATTCATTTGAGACCCAGAGATTTATTGGTATCTAGTCCAAGATTTCTGGAATCTTAGGCCTTTCTGGCTGAGTGTGAACCTAGTGAATGTCTTCTCCATGATTCTTCACCTCTCTGGGGACATGGACAGTCTTGAAATCGGGCAAAATTTGTAAACCTCTGCCAAGAAAAATGTACACGTAAATACTTCTGGATAAAATTTCAAGGCGTTTGCAGAACCCTACAACCTCAAGGTTCCTCTTGCTCTGGTACAGTCACTTGGTTCAATCGATGAGGAAATTGAAGCCCGGAGAGTTTGGGTGATATGCGCAGTCATGCACTGTGGAGACGAGGGCCACCCCACAGGTCTAGGATTCTTCCCAGCATACCAAGCTGCTCACTGCTGCATCAGATTAGGGGCTCAAATCCTCTAATCTTTTTCTCAGTCTTCTATTCCTTTCTTCTTTTAGATTTCCTGCTCATCATTTTACTGCTGTGGGTGCACTCCTAGACTGTCCTTCGTTTCAGACTAGAGAGTTTGTCTCCCACCCCTGTCCCCACCACGTTGTGTTTTTCTTTTTTGTTTTTGTTTTTTAATCCTAAACTGTTTTTCCTTTTCCCAGCATCAGCCCTCTGGAATCGCCTTGGTTCAGGGGCTCCCAAAGGGAAGGTCGCTTTCCCTGTGAGCAGGCTGTCCTGGCTGTCCTTGTCCTGGGAGCTTAGCCCCCCTCTCCCTTGTAGCCTCCCCTCCAAGCTTTCCCCACTGTGGCTGGGAGGCTTGGGGTTCTCCTCTCTGCTCCCCACATCAGTCTCTGGCTCTCTTATCCTCTCCTTAGGCCGAGGAGCTGCTCCTTGCTCCTTAAGATCGCAGGCTCTTTTCTGTTTTTCTGATAGAAATTGGGAGAAGTTGGCCGGGCGCCGTGGCTCATGCCTGTAATCCTAGCACTCTGGGAGGCCGAGGCAGGAGGATTGTTTGAGCTCAGGAGTTTGAGACCAGCCTGAGCAAGAGTGAGACCCCGTCTCTATTAAAAATAGAAAGAAATTATCTGGACAACTAAAAATATATAGAAAAAATTAGCCGGGCATGGTGGTGCATGCCTGTAGTCCCAGCTACTCGGGAGGCCGAGGCAGGAGGATCGTTTGAGCTCAGGAGTTTGAGACCAGCCTGAGCAAGAATGAGACCCTGTCTCTACTAAAAATAGAAAGAAATTATCTGGACAACTAAAAACATATAGAAAAAATTAGCCAGGCATGGTGGCGCATGCCTGTAGTCCCAGCTACTTGGGAGGCTGAGGCAGGAGGATTGCTTGAGCCCAGCAGTTTGAGGTTGCTGTGAGCTGGGCTGATGCCACGGCACTCTAGCCCAGGCAACAGAGTAAGACTCTGTCTCAAAAAAAAAAAAAAAAAAAAAGAAGAAGAAGAAATTGGGAGAAGTTAGTGGTGGCATATATACATATTTTTTAATTGTGGTAAAATGCATATCATATAAAATTTGCCATCTTAACCATTTTTAAGTGCACCGTTCAGTGGCATAAAGTGCATTGACATTGTCATGCAACCGTCACCACTATCCATCCCCAGAACCCTTTTCATCTCGTAAAGCTGAGACTCAAACCATTAAACAACTCCTCATTCCCCCATACCCCACCCAAGCTACTGGAAACCATCAATCTACTTTCTTTCTCTACGAATTTGACATTTTAAGTACCTCATGTAAGTGGAATCGTACTGTGCTTGCCTTTTTGTGACTGGCTTATGTCACTTAGCATAGTGTGCTCGTGGTTCATCCATGTTGTAGCATGTGTCAGAATTTCCTTCCTTTTTAAGGCTAATACTCCACCATATGTGTAGACCACATTGTGTTTATGCATTCATTTATGCACTGGGTCGCTTCCACCTCGTGGCCATTGTGAATAATGCTGCCATGAGTGTACCAGTATCTGTTTTAGTGCCTGCTTTTGACTCTTTGGGGTATACAGTCAATACCCAAAAGTGGAGGCATGTTTTTAAGGTGTCTTAATTATTCTCTGCTCCTCCTTAAGTCTATATTTGTTTTATTCTTTAATGTCTTGATCAACCACTGACCTTACTGGGTCTCTGACACATGGTCCAAAAGCTACTTTCTCAGAGAGCCCTGGAGGTACCACAGAAAACAGAGACTTTCTACAGCCAACTTCCCTCAAAAGGCTCAGGAGGCCTCCCTGCTGCCTCGAATGCAGGTTCTATCAGGAAGTAGGGTGTTGGGTGGGGTGGGGGAGCAGAATGGGTGAGACCTGGGTTAGCACCCAGCTCAGCCACGTATCAGTGGCATGACCTTGGGCGACTTCCCGCACCCCTCTCTTCCTTAATTTCGGGATCTGTTAAACTAACAAGATAAAACAGCCTCAATATTCTCAAGCAGCTCTGTCCAATACAACTTATGACAGAAACATAAAGTGACAGAAACATACTCTGAGCTGTCCAGAATGACAGCCACTAGCCACATGTGCTGTCGAACACTTGAAATGTGGCTGGTGAGACTGAATTTTATATTTCATTTCATTTTAATTAGTTAGAATTTGAATTTAAAAAGTCACACGTGACTTGTGGCTTCCTTGTTGCACCACGCTGCTATAGAGGATGTACTAACAGTACATAGAGATGACTTCGCTGGCTCAGTGTCTGGCACATACTAAGAACTCGAATAAATGTTTGCTATTATTAGGTATTATGTGTCTTGCTTTCCGGCCCACCACACCTGATGGCTCTCAGTGACACCCTACACTGGCTGTCCTGGAGTCACCTGGGGCGGGGAGGGAAGGTGTTGCTGCATGGTGCATGTCAGTAATGAGACTTGCACTGAATGTTTCTGGTCTGTTACTTTCCCTGGAGGGTCATGTGAGCTGGAGTGGTATGTGGCCTGCTTTGCAAGTGATTAACATGGTGTAAGCAATCTGCATAGAGAGAAAAACCCTCAGTTGGTATTCCATTATTCTATTAGAGTTTCAGAGCCAGGATTAAGTGGACATGATTTCTTCCTATGGGCCATTAATTTTGTTTTATTGCTGGTCTGATGGCCATTACCCTTTTTTGCCAATGCATTCCCCCATTAGGTTTGTACAATTAACAAAATATGTGCTGTTAGGGCTTTGATAGGAGGAGTGGGATGGAAATAAAGGGAGGGGGTGCAGCCGCCACAGAGTTGGGGGTGGGGAGAGGCTAGTCTCAGAAGTGGAGTGCATGGGATAAGGGGGGGTGCCTCAGCACCTGCCTTCTGGCCATTGGCATTCCTGGAAAACTGTGATAGGACCTTTTCCCAGCTCTCCCCTGGCTAGGAGTGGAGGAGTTGCCCAGGTGAGAGGGAAGGAAACTTGCTCCCAGATGGGAGCAGTGCTGGCATTCCCTGGCCCTCCTCCTTCAGCCTCCAGCTGGGTACAGCACAGCTGAGAGCATAATGCGACACCCCCCACCATCCCCACACTATCACCTTGACCCTGAAACTCCTCTGCAGCAGCATGAGTCAGCCTCTAGGTGTCTGGCCTTGTGACAGGAGAAACTTCCGGGGTGACACCTGCCTTCTCTCTGCAGGGCACACAGGAGGACATGTGCCTGATTAAGAGGGGTCAGCTTATACTCAACGCCATCCAATGATTGGAAATGCAGGATTGGCATGGTTAGGTGGTCCCATTTTTGGAGAAAAGTTAGAAATCTGGATTTTTAAATGTGAAATTTCCCAATGTTTAGATGTTGGCAGAATTTTTAAGAACACTGGACAGGCAAGAGCCAACCTTGGGGCTGCTGGTTAGCAACCTCTGCCAGTCAACGAGGAGCCATGGGAGGGTTTTAAGGATGGGTGGACGTGATCAGATTTGTGTTTCAGAAAGATCCCAGGGCCGAGGTGGGGTGGAATGGAGTGGATGGACAGAAATGGGGAGAGGCTAGAGGCCAGGAGAACAATTAGGGGCCCTTGCACTACTCTGGAGACAGAAAGCCAGTCCACGTCGGGTTAGCGACAGTGCGCTGGGCTGAAGCAGAGTGATTCTCCTGATGGAGAATTAGCAAGTCCTAGTGTTAGTGTCTTTGCACCTCAGACAACGTCTCCACAGGGCCAGGGAGGCTCACCCTGTGAGCAGGGCCACCGTCGTCCCTGGCTTGCCTGTGCGGAGGCCGTGCTACTCTGTGAGCCCACACCAGTCAGTGGATATGAGTCTTCCCTTCCTGGGCGCAGAGGCAAATCACATGCTTCTTCCCAGTGTGGAGAGGTCACAAGTGTCTCTCATTCCTTTTCCCATATAGAAAAATCATTAGGGTTAGCCCCAATACCACATTTCCTAGAGGGTTTCATAGTCATATCTCTACTCTCAGGTACAGACCCAAGATAAGAGCTGGTCTGGGCAAGGCCTGGGGAGCGTCACTGAGGGACCTTTTCCAGGTCCTCTGCTGTGGCCCAGGGGGCTGAGGACAAGGATGGAATTAGCATCTGTGCCCATGAGACTCAGAGGAAGACTGTGTAGTACTCTCGGTACCGGATGGGTACGAGTCTCAGAGCTAAGTAGTTAGTGCCAGGTAATTATACCTTTATGCAATTACCCAGCTATTGTGTCACTTAGAGCCTGCTGGTCAGGGGCGCTATTGCCTGACTGACAACCTCAATGGACAATGTATGCAACTGCAAAATGTCATCAGGTACTGAGAGGGAGCAGAGTGGGGCTTGTGGGGTAGGGGCAGAGCTGCAGGATATGCTGTCTGGAAGGATGGTTGTCCTTCAGGTGTTTGCTCCTGGAATGGTCTGTCTCAACCAGATTCTTCCACTCGAGTTTTGTTTCTCTGTTGGAAGGTTTGCTCATATGCCTATGGAGAGCTTTTTAGAGAAAAAGCACATCTAGGGAGACTCTTGGTGTACAAGAAGGGCTTGTCACAATTTGATCCTCATCCCAAAAGTCTGGGTTGCACAAGAATAGGAAAACTTGTCATGGGCAGCAGGATGAATTTGGAAGTCCTTAGTCTTCTCCATTCGGTGGTGGCCAGCCCTTACCATATGACACTGCATAACAACAACAGCCTCCACTTATTAAGTTGTTAATATGTTTTAGGCATTGCCCAAAATGCCGTACATGCATCACTTCATTTAAAGGTGCTACTGTTACTCCCCTTTTAAAGATGAGGAAATTTAAGTCCATAGAGGTTAAGGTCAGATAAATGATGGGCACCTGCTGGAACCCAAAACTACCTCGAACTTCTTTACTCTTAACCACAGCGACATGCTGAGCTACCTTAGCAAGAGACTTAGTGGCTTCCCTGGGGGTTAGTCTGGGCAACCACAAAAATGTGTAGATGTCAGATGGAATTTTATTTTAAAGATCATCTAGTAGTCTAACCCTATCATTTTGCAGATGAGGAAACTGAAGCATAAATGTCCTTGCCCAAGATCAAACAGTAAGTTAATGACAGAGTCAGGGCATGAACCCATGTCTGGCTCACCCCCCTGGTCTAGTGCTCTCTGTGTTAGACCCATGGCTTTGCTAACCCCCACACTTATCTCCCTCCGTCCTTCTAACTTACCTGGTTGTGCTTCACGGATGCCCACACAGCTGTCCTTGAGGATGCAGGGTCAAGTTCTACTGTGCTACTTCCTGTGGGACACTTTCTCCTATCTCTCCTCTCCCTGCCTCTTTTCCAAACAAACACAACCATTCAACTCCCTCCTCATTCACCATTTTTCAAATTCTCTCATATCTGTAAATATGAATGGTCAATCTCATTTATGATTCCATTTCATTTTCACAGTGAATAAGACAAGCCTGAGTTCAAATTCTACTTGCATTATGGCATGGCTGGCAGCCTTTGACATGATCATTTGCCACAGACCACTGGCGTTGGAAGGCCATAAAATATCGTGCACATGGATGGCTCCTCAGCATGCACCCATGGGCCAATGCCAGTGCCACTAGGGCATGGTGATGAGTGAAAAGTAAGGACAATGTGGAGAGGTTGCATATGCACACAGGTGTGTGTGTGTGTGGGTGAGACAGAGAGAGAGAGAGAATGCTTTTCATGAGGCTGGCTCTATTTATCAATCAGTATGGCCCTTTATTGTAAGATATTTTTACCCTTCTTACTTTGGAGTGTGGAATTGTTTCATGAAATGATGCTAAGAGAAGACACCATTAATGTTCTATCAAAATATAAGTTTGTCAACGCTATCCATCTTTTAATGTTTTTCAATATTTTCTAATGGCTGAAGCCCAAATCTGGGAAACCATGCTTCAGAGAAGCTTCTCACCCAGTGCAGAATTCTCCTTCCAGTGTTGGAAGTGCACTCCCTTCCAAGGAAGTCTAACTCATTTTGGATGGTTGTCATTGCCAGAGAATTCTTTCTTGTATTGCACTGCAGATTGGCTTCCTCTAATGCCTACAGTTAGTCCTAATACCACTCTCTAGAGCAAAACAGTCCCTCTTTCACATAGTTTCTTCAAATATTTGGAGGGCTGTAATGTGAGAGAGGGATCATATAGTCACTAGAACCAGGACCAACGGATAATTTTAGAGAGGGACAAATGTACCTGACAGCCTCCTAACAACACTGAAAACAGCAAGAGCAGCAGTGATAGCTGACATCCGTGAGTGCTTATTTTGTGTGAGGTTCCATTCTCAGCACCTTACAGTATGTGAAGGCATTCAGTCCTCACCACCACCCTCAGAGGTAGAACTTATAATAGCCCTATTTTACAGATGAAAAACTGAGGCATGGAGGAGTTAAGTAACTTGCCCATGATCAAGCTGGGATCAAAACCTATACAGTGTGATTCCAGAGCCTGGAACAACTAGACTTTTAACCCACGGTTTAACCACTGGACGTCTTCTCTTACCTCTCTTTTCTAATCATCACTGTCAAAGTTCTTAATATATGACGCCAGGAGTGCATGTAGAACTAATATAGACTGATAAGTCCAGAGTGGAGATCATTCACCCCTCCACTGGGCACGGGACGGCTGTGAATGCAACCTGAGATCACATTGAGTAAATCTGGCAGCAACACTGTGGCAGCAACACCCTGGGCTCATCTTGAGCTTGCATTTAACTCACATAATCCATGTCTTTTTTTTCAAACCAGGTCAGCCCACTCTGGTTTTTGTAATAGATTTTTGAGTTTAAGAGCAGGATTTGGTGTTTGTATTCTTGTCAAATCTTTTTCTGCAAATGATTCTACTAAAAAAAAAAAGTAGATATGCATGTGGACATAGCATATAATAATTTGATGGTGTCGAGTAATGGGATTATGGGAAATTTTTCAAAATTATTTCCTCTGTGGTCATCATGATGTTATTGTGCAAGAAATAAAAACTGGTAGAGGAAAAAATGGACTTTTTAGTTTTGGCCCATCTTTTCAGCTTGTTAAAAGCTTTATAACAATCTTGACTCTGTCTCTCCAGCACACTACCCACTTTTTACATCATGTGCACATGGAAAGTCTGCCATATCTTCTTCCAAGTCACTGGTGTCTCAGATGGACAGTCCCAGAGGGCAGGGATAGAGCATACAGCTCTGTAATTTAATCTAGAGGCTTTGTGTACTGAGTTCATGTAGTGCTCAGGAGTAGTGTGAGTAGTCTAGAATAATACAAATTGGAACCCATTGCCAGCCAAGGCCTGGTTCTGAGGTGCTGGTTGTGGATTCTGGTTGGAATGAACAGGGTCCACCATTCAATGTTTCAGCAGGTATTTACTGAGAACCCAACACATGCTGTGCCCTCTGCTAGGTTCTGGGGATGTAAAGATGCAGAAGACATGGTCCTTGTCCTGAGTGACTTGTAGGTCCTGTCTCTGAGGTAGCTCCATGAGCTGTGAGTCTTGATCTTGCTGCTGTTAGCAAACAGCCCAGAGGAAGTGCCTTTGCCTGGAGGACACTGTTATGAACAAGAGGGACGATTTATTTCCATAAGCATATCTCACCATACCCCATGCCTGAATCTTCTAACTGCAATTCCACCTTCTTCGAAGAAGCCTTTCTTATCTTAGTTAAAGGGAAAATGCTAAATGGGGTGGGGACTGGGGGGCTGTATATCGTGTCATTTCCTTGTTGAAAAACCTTCAAAGGCTCTACAGGCTCATACGTCAGCCTGAGTGCTCTTGCCTGACACTAGAAACCCTGGATGTTCTGGCCCCACCCCTGGCATTATTCCCTGCTCTGGTCTCTTTGAGGCACACCGACCTCTGCATTGTCCCAGGACCCCCTGTGATCTCCCACACCTGGCTCTTGCTCAGATATCCCCCCTTCCTTGGAATGCCCTCTCTTATCCTTCCACCAGCCAGGTTCTCCCTCTTCAGGAAAACTCCCTTGAGTGCTTCAGCCCTTGCAGACTTCATGTCTCTGTGGAAAGAGAATGAGCATCTCTTCCACAGTTTAGCACGACCTCATAGACAGTCTTGTCTTCTCAGACGTTATTTCACATGAGTGATCTCACTTCCCCAGTAACGTGGAGGCGATGCTTTTGTAACAGAACCCACGGATTTGATTCCTGCTGCTTCAGTGTGTGTAGAACACGGAGCAGACACCTGATAAATTTGTGCTTGGTTTTTTAAAAATTGTTTTATCCTAGAAAGAGAATTAAAAGCAGTCAGGCTTTTGATCTTTTCAGTCTTGACCCCATCATTCTTTATGCACATTCTCCTTCTTGCCCAAATGGACTCGAAAGTTCTTTCCTGCAGCAAGACTTGCATATTCATTCCCCGCCATGAACAACAGGGTCAATTTGGTTGTTTGGTGGCTTTTTGTAGCCTTCCCTGTGTAGACTGCAAGCTTTCTTTCGCAGGGGCCCCTCAGCTCCGTCCCCCTGCATGGGGTCTTCCCTCAGGGGGGAGATTCTAGGAAATGCTTATTGCCTTGGTCAGCTCAGGCCACTCGATAGCCATGAGCCTTTTTTTCTCTGTGATTCCTACAGAGAAGAGGCTGAAACTCCTAAGACATTGTGGCACCAAGTAGGTAGAGGAGGGCATGAGCCTCTCTTTGTCCTGGTCAGCTCCCTAGACAATAACCGCTTTGCACCAGGAGTCCCTTGCGAGGAGACTTTCCCTCTCAGTGCTGTGGGGCTGCCAGCCCCAGCTTTGTTCCCGAACCAGACCTGCCCCTGGGTTTACCCCATCCCTACCCTGGCTGTCACTCCTCACAGAATCTTACACAGTCTATAAAGATGTTTTCTTTTATTGACAGGTGAAATCTGGAGCAGGACTCTAAAGCTTTCTGTCCTCCATGCCGCTCACCAGAAAAGGGGCTGTGAACTGTAAGTAACTTTGATTGGCGTTTTCCATGCTGACTCAATAAGGTTATGGGTTAAAGACCAGCCCTGAGCCTGGTCCTTAACAGCCACACATTGTGCACAAGAAACACTCAACAATGAACTAGTCAGAATGTAAAATACAGTGGAGCTGTAATTAGATTATGTCTGAATGTGACAAAGAAGCCCTGTAATATGACATGCTATTTAATTAGACCATATTGATTGTGCATTAAGGTGACTTGATGTGTTACGTGTGTCATGAGTTCTGAAGAAGGAAGCTCGTGAGTTTACAAGGCTAGCCCAGACCCCAGCCACCATCACTGTGGGCTGAGCTTGGGAGACAGTGAGAGGAGGAAGTGGTGACATCAGCCCCCAAACTGGCCAAGTTTCTAGCCTGCGCTTGCTTTGACATCTGGTTATTTCTGGGGAGGCGTGAGGGAGGAAAAAGGAAATGCAGCTGACCATGTCCTTTCTATCAGCCCGGGAATAGCTCCACTCAGACTTAGGCTTATTTGCTCATGTTGTTTCTTCTCACTTGGCAAAAGTCGACCCACCTATAGGACCCGGCCTAAGTCCACCAGACGTGACTTCTCCCTCCTCTGGCCAGCGGGTTACTGTGCTCTCTGCAGCAGGGCCGAGCGCTCCTGCAGGGTAACATCTGGGATTCGCACTTCTCTCGTTTGCCTGCTGTGCCCTCAGCAGAGTCGCTGTTCAGTGATATTAGCCAGGTGGCTGAATGGCCCTGGGACGGCATAGCTTCTCCACCCTGTGTCTGGAGCTACTAGAGGCTGGGCCGCTGCTGCGGCGACTTTGATAGTACATTGGCTTCCAACCAGTCCGTGGAATTATAAATGATTAACCGTTATCAGCGCACATCTTCACCTCTGTGTAAAAATAGATGGACTGTAATGAGTATTTGAATAAATCATAAGAATGGCCGCCCTGCGATCGGCTAACATCCTGCCGATGGCTGCCCGGTGAGTGAGCAGGGCGCCAGCCCTCCCGCCTAATGGCCTGAGATTCAGTGCGGGTCGCCTCTGTGATTGACGGGCCTGGGCTCCCAGGGCACCTCCTCCGCAGCCAGGCTCTGGAGCAGTCGGAGCCCCGGGCTGAGGATGGGAGGATGGGGAAGGGTGCCTCCCTCCGTCCTGTTCCAGGAAAGCCTGCCTGGAAGGTGGGGTGGAGGGTGGGCGGAGGGGAGCCAGACTAGAAGATAATGACCTTTGTGAGAATCGATGTCTCCTTGCTTCGGAGGTTAGAGGGACCTCATAAGTCAAGTGAAGTATGAGGAGCAAGCTGAGCGTGAACCTTAATGAGAGCTGAGAGTGTGGGGGAAATAGGTCTGCACGTTCCCCTGTCCCTGAGGGTGGCCGGGCACCTCAGCACGGGGTCACCCTCACCCAGGGAAACAGGGACAGTGAGGAACCAGGAAAAGCAGCTTTCTTCAGGTCCCAGGGCCTGAAATGGGAAGGTGCAAGGATCCCTCAGGGAGTGGTTTACCAGGACTCCTGCCATCTGGACGGGGAGGAGTCTGAGGAAGGGTCCAGCCTCAGGTGATGGGGATCAGGTGAGGAGGGAAGAGTCTAAAAGTCTGAAGTTTCAGAGAGAGGCCAGCGAGGACTGGATTTGAGAGGGAAATAGTAAACATTCCAAATCAATTCCACTGGTGTCCCAGTTGCTAGGCTGTGTAACAAATCACCTCCAAACAGAATGGCTTAAGAACATGTATTCTGCTCACACAGTCTGCAGGTCAGAAATTCAGGGCTTGGTGGGAGTAGCTTGTCTGTGTGCCATGGTGTGGAGTCTTAGCTAGGGCAACTCAAAAGCTAGATACTAGAATCATCCAAAGGCTCATTCACTCATAATTCTGGGCTGAGATGTTGGCTGGGGCTGTCTCAGCCAGACCCAGTGTGACCTGTCCATGTGGCCTGAGCTTCCTCACAATATGGTGGCCTGATTCCAAGGGTGAGCATCCTGAGAGACAGTAAAAGCCAGGTGGAAGCTGCATTGCTTTTTATGGCCTACCCTCTGAAGTCAAGCAGCATCACTGCTACCGCATTCTTTCAACTGGGGCAGTTGCAAAAGCCCATCTAGGTTTCAGGGAAGGGAACATAGACACCTCCCCCTTCCCCCATGTATTACGTGGAAAGAAATGAACAGCATGAGGAATAGGACAGACCTTGTTGCAGCCATCTTGGGAGAATACAATCTACCATAACCAGTATTTAAGTTAATGGTGTGGCACAGCACAGCTTCATCTATTTCCCAGAAAGAATGAAATGGATGCTTCCTGGGGGATGATGTGCTCCCCTAGAAGGACAGGCTAAAGAAACCCCTACCTTAGATAAATCAAACTATCTCGTAACTCACAGATGTTTGAATTGAAAGGGACCCTCGGAGGCCAGGGGAGGCTTCCTTTCTGGGCGGGGCATGCTGGTGCTAGGAGGTCATGCAGCTGGTAGAAACCTCTGCCTCATGTTCCATGGCGTCAAGAGCAGGTCCAGTTGCCACCACTGTGTTGGTTTGTCAAATCTGTAGTGTTAGGTCTGGAACGGTCTTAGACCAAGGACTCCACAAGCCTTGAGCCCTCTGTTTGTATCCAGGGTTCCCCGTACTCCATTGCCAAGGCCTTTTAATCTGGGGTAGGTTTCAGACAAAGATCAAGATTTAAGAGGCTACAAGGTGCTGTTCTAGGGGCTGGGAAATTCTGGACCCCACATCCTCTGTTTTCCTTCCTTCCTTTCCCTCTGCCATATGCTGTGACCTGTGAAGGCTGTGTCCTGCAGGAACCAGGCTCCCCTTCCTTTGCCATTTTCCTGACCCAGATGCTTCTGCTTCCAGCCCCGCTGCCACAGCCTCCAGTTTCTCATGGCCTCCATCTGCACTGGGAGTCCTGGAGTATACAGAGAGCAGTGACAGGGTCTCTTCTTTGGTCCAGCTTAATTGGTGTGATTTAATGGTGTTTCTGGTGGATTCAGATGAAGCTAAATTCTGGAAGGGAATCTGAGTGCCCTGGATGGCTTGTTGGGACTTAAGGGGATGGAAACAAAACCCAAGCAACCGAAAAGTAGAAACAGAACCAGCCCATTTTCCCAAAGGGCTGAGATCTGAGAAGGTTAACGCCGAAAGGGAGGAGGCAGGGAAGAGAAGAGTGAGTGGGCTTGGTCTTGTTGAAAAGGTGCGGGGTTTGTAGGGAGAGTCTTGGGTTCTTCCACATCAGCTTAATATTAATGTTAGTAACCAACACTTATTGGGCACTTACTACATGCTAGACACTATGCTAAGCCATTGGGGTGCGTTTTCTCATTGACTCCTCACTCTGCTTTATGGGATGCTGGTATTATCTCTGTATTACAGAAAAGGAGAGGTGGCTCAGAGAACCAGAGCAATACCCTAGAAAGTAACAGAGTAAGTTTGTAACAGAGTTGAAATTCAATTTAGGACTCTCTATTCCAGAGACTTAAACGACTTCCTTGTGTGTTTCCAAGAGCCTCAGTTTATCCTCTTATAAAATGGGAATGTCTGAGAATGTCATCCCCAGTGTCACCTTCAGTTTCAGATCCTAAATGTGCAGATACGATTCTGGAAACTTGCTTACATATATCTAAGTGTGCCCACTTTATAGAGTTGAGGCTGTATGAAAGCATGGAATGATTTCCTGTTCTTTCCCATTTGGTGAATCTTAGGTCAGGAAACTAAGATTTAATTTGGGCAAATGAAGGAAACAGATAAAAACATAAAAATCATTTAGATTTTCAAGATGACATCAGCTTGGAGGGGAAATGTTGGATTTGAAGCCCAAAGCTCAGGTTTGAATCCCAGCCCCGTGACTTAGCACCTTTGTGATCCTGGGCACACCTCTTTGGTCTTTGGATTCCTTGTCTCTGGAACAGAGACAGGACTGTATGTACTCCCCAGGATGCCATGGGAGTCAGTGCAATCCAGCATGTGCAGGCACCTAGAGCCGTTCCTGGCACAGCATAGGCACTCAATCATGGTTCAGCCATTCATTCAGCAGTGGAGTTGGAAAAAAAGGTTATTCCTTTGCATTGCTTCTGACAGAGATGGTCAAGAATCTTGCCTTTAACTGTACTCCCATAAAAGTTCACTCATAAACTATTGATATTTTAATAATACACATTAGTATCTTGCCCTTTGACAAATGAATATTGAATGAGCAATAAAGAGGCAAAAGAGTAACCAGGTATATGCTGTGGAGAATCTGGGATCTTGGGTGGCTGTCCAAGGGAATGTCCTCTTTCCAGAGACCTTATGACTCAGCCCTCTCCCCAGTGACCCCTAGGGAACAGCTCTTAAGAGGAGCTCAGGATCCAGCCAGCCCAGCCCAGTCTGAGCAGGATTTGTCCTTGTT
Source organism: Lepilemur ruficaudatus (assembly GCA_963574885.1). Classification (NCBI taxonomy): domain Eukaryota; kingdom Metazoa; phylum Chordata; class Mammalia; order Primates; family Lepilemuridae; genus Lepilemur; species Lepilemur ruficaudatus. The sequence continues at coordinate 20,162 of CAUYRT010083494.1, forward strand.
TTTTCTTTTGCTTGGCTGGAGGGGACTTGGGAGAAGAGAGAATAGGTCATTCCAATGCTGCTAAAAGGGTGGATGTTTGACCCCATGTGAAATACCATGGGGCTCCCCATTATCTTTGCCAAAGGTACAGGTTTCTTCCTCACATACTGTCTCCTCTCTGTAAACTAAAAGTCTGCAGATGGTCAGACAGCGTGCCCACAAGAAATCAGACAACGAGCCTAGAAAGCACAAACTAGTTTTACCTCCCTCTCTCAGTGCTGGACCAGGTCTTGATGGGAGCCTATGCTTGGGGTGTGTGCTAAGGTTTACAAGACAGAATTTCCTGCCTCTTCCAGCTTCTGCTCCCAGCCCCGCTGCCATGGCCTCCAGGTTCTCGTGGCCTCCATCTGCACTGGGAGTCCTGGAGTATACAGAGAGCAGTGACAGGGGCTCTTCGTTGGTCCAGCTTAATTGGTGTGATTTAATGGTGTTTCTGGCGGATTCAGATTTATACAGCTTTCTTAGCTGCAAATCTGCTTTCTAAATGTAGAATTTTTGTGGAGTGGTAAAAAATAATGGCTGTTCTGTGATTCTTGCCTCCTGAGCTAGGAGATTGCAATTTACATTATGCAAATAGGCATTATGCAATCAAGGCACTTTAGCAGGAATCTGGTGGCGAAGAGGCCGCTGATGAGAAGCCAGGTCTGCAGCCCCAACTGGAGGCGTCCCCGGAAGAGCAAGATGAAGTGGGGAGGGGGTGGGCTGGACAGGGGAGGAGGCAAGGAGTCTGTGCCCCTGGTCCAAGGAGGCAGAGTGGAGCCTGCCCAAAGATGAGCGCATCGCATCGGGGAGCTGCCAAAGCGACTCTCTCAATTAATGGCTTTGTTTAATCATACCCCCTGTCCAGAAGAGTATTGTCTTACGGATAATTTCGTTTGCCTAACGAGATTTTGCTAATTAAATCTCCTTTCAGTTGGTGTGACTGTGCCTGCAGGAGAGGGGGCTATTTGGAGTCTTCTCCATAAACCTTTCTGGAGAGGAGCTAGGGAGGAGGGAGGGGAGGGAGGAGAGAAAAGAGACAGAAGGGGAGGGAGACCCTTTCCTGCCGTGAGTGGGGTTTGGAAGCGGCAAGGTGGCTCCTGTCTCCTGTTCATAGAAATGCAGACAATCACAAATCCTTGTCCAGCCTGAAGGGATTTCCCTCTGTTGTCTTCCTCTATGGCTCCTGTCACCTCCACCATTCCCCACTCTCAGGCTCTTCCCAAACCCTCAGAGAGAGAACCATGAGGCTTGTGAGGGGCTTCTGAAGATTTCCCAGTGCTGCTCCCAGCAGCCTGGCTGTGGGGGTACGGTGGTGGTGCAGGATCCCCTCCCCTTGCCTTTACTGTTAGCCAGCCAGTCTGGCTCTTCAGAGAGGAAAAATTGCTCCAAAATTGGCCATTTCTCCAGGAATAATTGCATGAATCAAAGAGGAGGAAACCTCCTTAGATTTATTTATCATCAGAACTAGCCAAGGCGAGCCTCCCATTAATATATTAATATACGGAGGAGCCTAGTGCTGTGCCTGCGACAGCTGGAGCCTAAGTAATGCTGTTAGTTGTGAATATGTGACCATGTCACTCCCATGTTGGACCAACCCAGTGGTTCTCTACTGTGGCCAGGTTGAAGGTCAGCTTCCTTGGCTTGGCTGACGGGGGGCTTCACAGTTCAACCCTGGTCTACTTTTCTATCTTCGTCTCCCACCTCTCTGCTGCTCTAAACTCCCTGTGTATATTGGTGCTCAGACATGCACCCCAAGTTCATGGGCTGCTGAATATGCACCCCAAATATTCTGTATACTTTTGTGCCTCGGTGCCTTTGCACATGTTGTTTCTGTGTCTGGGATATCCTCAGCCCGGTACCCCTGTTTCTCTTGTAATACCTGGCTCACATATCTCCTCTGTGACTTCCTTCTTCAGGTCATCCCTGTCCCCACCCCAATGTTGCTGCACTCCCTTCCCTGTAGATCATCACAGGACCTCAAGCACGGTTATTAGTCTGTTTGTCCAAGTTAAGGACTGAATCTCATTCTTCTCTTAATGCCAGTGCCTGGCCAGAATGGGCACCCCACGAGGTTGGTTGAGAAAAAGTGTGAATGGATGAGCCAAGGAGAGGGTGGGGTGATGGAGACATGCCCTTTATGAAACCCCCCAGCCCCGATGCGTGATGGTGGGGGCCAGGGGCTGATGTCCACCAAGGCCTGCAGAGGCGCCCGCCCATCCACTCGTGACTTCCATGTGTGGGCCCTGCACTCTGTCGGCATCTCATTTCACATGCTCTCACAGGCACCCTGTCAGGTGGGTATTATTTTTGCAGAGGGCGCTGAGGCTCCTCTGTCCTCATGAGAGGGCCAGGCCGTTTACACCTGTAACTGGGCCCATAGGGGGGCTCCAGGAGGATCTGCCTGGAGGGAGCTGCAAGCTCCTATGCTTTCCAGCCTCCTCTCCCCACTCACCCATCCTGATGGGAACTTAAGCCACCCTGGGAGTGTGTCCCACCCTTGCTCCCCACAATGCCAGGGCTCACGTGTGTGCTGGGATGCCTGTGTGTACCCACCTATCTGTGTCTGTGTGTGCTGGGCACTGGAGCCATGCACAGGCACTACAGTGCGACTTCCAGGTACTGGTTCTGGATTGTTCTGGACTGTAGCCCATCTGGCATTGGGGATGTCAGGGGTGGAAGAGTCTACAGTCCATGCAGGGGAGGGAGCAGCTTAGGAGCAATGGCTCAGATCTTCATGTGGGGTGCACAGGTGTGTGTGTGTGTGTGTGTGTGTGTGTGTGTGCTCGTGCGCGCACGTGTGAGGCAGTTTTTGAAGAGAGTGGCTTTGTGTCTTCCTTAGTTCCTGAGTTTTTGTGCTCTATTTGCTGCCCTTTGGTCCAGGCATATCTGTCCATAGCCTGTCTCTTCCTCTAGGCTTGTAATCATCCTAATATCCCCACCATGCTCTGAGTCTGTAGTGTTTCTATGTATGCAGTAGGTGCTCAACAAATGCTCGGTAAATGCACAAGGAAAGGATTGAACAGCTATGCATTTTGGCGCCAGACAGACTTGGGTTCTGTTACTGACTTACCTGGGACTTTTGGTTTAATTTTCTCATCTAGAAAGCAAGAATAATAAGACTCGTTCTATCATCTTGAAGGGTTGTTGGTGGGGGATTATAAGAGATATGCGAAAGTGTTTTATAAACTGTACAGCACTGCACAAGTATAAGAGGTTATTACTATAATGGTTATTACACTTGAAGTGATCATTGTGTTTGAAAATGAGGGATCTGTTTTCAGGAATATAAAATCATCCAGGCCTGATTTGAACTCTGAGACTTACAGAGCAATCATTAAAGGAACTGATTCTAGATTTGATCAACTGTGGGAACTTTCAGGGGCTGGAGCCTCATTCCAAAGACCTCTACCCCTCCCCTTCCTGGTGGACCTTTCTTGGGGTGGGAGGATGAGTCTGAGAAAGCAGTCCACCTTCATTTACGCCACTGGTCCCCCCAAGGACAGGAAATGGAAATGGTCTCTCCTAAGTCTCTGTCATTGCCTAGACTTTCATCCCTTGTTATCTTTGCACATGCTGTTCCCTGTGCCATGAATGCCTTTCCCCCTTCTCTCCACTGGTCTTTTGATCCTCTCATGCCAAGTTGCTGCACTGTCTCCAGGCTGCCAGGTTACCTAGTATACCTCAATGAGGGCATTTGTCACAGTGCACCTGGGACTGTCAATGTCTGTTTCCCTCACCAGGGAGGCAGGTGCATCGCCAAGGCAGGTGCTGGGCTTCACTCATTGCTATAGCCCCAGAGCCAAGTGGATGAATGGATGGAAGGATGAAAGATGAAAGATGAAGGGAAGAGTTGGGGCAGTGGCACAGGATTTGAGTTTCTGAAGCATCCTCAGCTACAGGGGAAGTTGAGGAAGGAGAAGCTTTAGAGGGATTAGCACGGCCTTGTAAATCACCCCCACATTTATGAGATATTTCCCACCCACCTTCATGCCCCAAAGGTCAATGAGGCTGATCTTCCCTGGGGTCACTGGGCCTGGGGACCCTCGTCACCTGTAGGTGGGTGACTGGCCCTCAGCTGCGTGGTGAAGCCTCCAGGTTGGAGCTGCGTCCTAAGGATGGGCAGCATCTACCTGCTGCTGACCTCTACAGGAGAGCAGTCCTCCACTTGCAGAGGCAGATGCTGCCTTCCCACATCCCCAACCCTTCCAGATCTGCCTCTTGGTAGGGTTGGCCTCAGCTGGTGGAGAGTCTGCTGGAAGCCATCCCAGGGATGTGGCTCCCTCGCCTTCTTCCCAGGTTGGAGGTATCTTGTCTGCCGCCTGTTCTGGGTCTGTCCCCCAACACCCTCCCACTCCCAGCCCCAGGCAGCCTCAGCAAAGTGCCAGGGGGCTGGGAGGCTTTTCATTACCAAATGCACTGAACCTATTTGTGAGTGTTTTGCAAAGTGTTTAATCCAAGGTGTTCCCTCAATTAAATTAGTGCAAACATCTGTGTCCCACATCCACCTCCATTTGCATTCTGTGCCATTTATTACAGCGGGAAATTGGAAGGCACCTTAGGAATACTTAGGGCCGAATTAGGCTAGGTTGGGGTGGGCTCTAGGGGAGGGCAGGGTGCCTGTGAGGTTGGTCCATGAGGCGAATCCATCTCCAGGCTGGGACCTGTGAGGAGCCGCTTTCTGGTGCAGGAGACCACATGGGGGGCAGTGTCCAGGCTTGGGACCACTGGTCTCATGGGGGAAGTTGGGTGAGTTTATTTAATGCCCTGATCCCCACCTGGGGCCAAGTACCTGCAGAGGCAGGAGGAGTTCACTGTTGTTGTTTTATAACTTTGAACCCAATTTAAAAAAAACAAAGTGTATCACATTCAAGTGACCCACCTGGGTCTCTCCCCAGAGGAGCATTTCCCTACTAGAAGGTGGGGTTTTCTCATCATGAAACTGCTCAGCCTCGGTGACTGGCTGAGCGTAGGTGACAGCTTCTCTTCTCTTATGCCATGGGATTCCTATGACTGTCAAGTACTTTAGGAGTCCTACTGTTATACTAATCTAGGAGGGATCAGAGAAGAATAGTTTCTGCTGTGTGACAGCGTGACAGGCACTGTGCCAGGTGCTTCACATGCGTTATCTGTGATAACCCTCCCACCAGCCCTGGAGACAGGACAGAGCAGGGAGCTGGGGCTCAGGAAGGCCAAGCAACGTGCTTGTGGTTGCACAGCTGGAAAGCAGAGCAGCTGGGGCCTAGATGCGGGTCTGCATGGCTCCAAGATTATGTGCACTGGGACATCTCCATCAAGTGAAGCAGTCGGGATTGGCTTTGAGTCAGGAACTGTGCTGCCTGGCCGGGTTGTCCAGAGGCCCTGATCCTAGGCTGCCCCCTGCTAGGATGGCTTACCCCAGGGACCTGCAATGCGTAGGTTCAGCAATGTGAAATTAGGTCGCAGCAAGAAACCAGGGTGAGGAGAGGATGGGAGGCTACTGAGGACTCATCTACTAAAGGCTGCCCTTAACAGAGAAACTTCCAGCTTCTAGAGAGCCGCCATCTCTAGGCCGGGGCCCTGGGGCACCCGGACCCCAGGGAGAAGATCCTCACCAGCTCCTGGAGTTCTACCTAGAGACGTCCAGGGAGCAGGCAGAAGAGACAGGATGTGTTCTAGTCTTTTTTGTGAGGCTATAACAGAATATCTGAGACTGGGTAATTTATAATGAACAGAATTTATTCCTCACAGTTTTGGAGTCTGAGAAATTCAAGACTGAGTCCTTCCCCTGTAGTTTAGGGTGTGGTGGCACCTGGCGAGGGCCTTCCTGCTGCTTCATAACACGGTGGGAGGCATCACATGGCGGAAGGGTGAGAGAGAGGGCCACAGAGAGAGAGCAAGAGGGGGCCACACAACTCCTGAGGTAACAAGCCCACTCCTGTGATAAAGGCAGAGCCCTCCTGACCGAAAGGTCCCACGTCCCGAGACCGCCACAATAGCAATTAAATTTCAACGCGAACTTTGGAAGAAACAAACATTCAGACCACAGCAGGAAGGGACTTAGGACCTGAGACTGGACAGTGCCCCCTCCTGGTGCCCATCTCCACCTCCCCCTTCCTCAGTTGCCCTGTGCTCTGGGCAGCACCATGGCATCTGCAGGAAGGTGGCACAGTGGAGGAACAAGGGACTGGGGCTCAAATCCCTGCTCTCCCCCTTCCTCCCTCTGACCAGATACGGCCATCTCTCAGCCTTGGTTTCCCCATCTGTTAAAGAGTAATAGTAATGTCATCCCACAGGGTGGTTGGGAGAATTAAAGGAAATCATAGGTAGGCTTGACTCTGGTTAGGACACAGGACACCGTGAGTTTTCCCTTCTCTTCCACCACTGCTGTCTACCTTCCCCTCTTAGACCCGTGCTTTGATCCTGGGCACCAGGGGGCTGTGGCGGGAGGAAGACAACACCTGCTTCAGCTCTCCCTCCTCCCTTCCTCCTTCTCTCCCTTCCCTCTCTCATCAAAAGACTTTAATAAATGCATCTCAGCATGAGGCACTGCCTGGGGCTTTATAAGAATGAATTGCTTATCCTAGCTCTTACTTCCTAGGAATGACAATCTACAATCAAAACACATTTATTAAGCACTGGCTGTGTGTAGTATCCAGCCCAGCGCTAGGCACATACAGGGCAGCCTGAGAAGCCACCCCAGGGCCTCTTTGGAATTGCCAGAGCCCAGGACCATCTGCCTTTCCCAGCAGGATTTTGGGCTTCTGTGCCCTTTTGTGCCTCTTTGCTTGTGCACATGAGGCTTGCTCTGTCTTGAATGCCCTCCACCCCCCTCGCTTACCTGGTTAGAACAGTTTCTGAGTGATGAGTATGTCTATGACCACATCTCGGCCAAGGATCATCCTTCCTTCAGTGCCCAGTGCACACTGGCCATCCTTTCTGGGATTATTCATCACGCTGTGTCTCCATTATGTCTTTACTAGAGGTGCCCAGCTCTAGCAAAGGGCACGAGAGGCAAAAGTATGGACTCCTAGGGCCAGCACGGGCTATGGGGTCTTCCCTTGTGTCTCATCTGCAGGGTACTCAATGCTCAGTCCCTTGCAGCAGAAGAGAAAGCCAGTTATTAGAATGCCTTCCTCTCTCGTTAGCCTTTGGCACTCGATAAATGTGTGTTTTGTTGGACGACTTCAGCGGCCTCCTTCACCGCTGGCATGTTGGAAGGGATACTGTGAGAGTAGCAGCCTCACACTCCGGTTTCCAGGGTGTTCAGTCTGAGAGCCCTCCCCTGTCTCTTTTATTTGCAATTCTGCTAAGTGTTCGCTCTCTCCCACCCAGCCTCAGGATATGGGATCTCCAGATGGAGCGCAGGATAGGCAGAGAAGAATGAAGAATGACCCCCTAATGTACTTCTGTATCTTTGCCAAGGACATCTCCTTTTCTCAGTCTTTCTTCCCTCTCTGCATGGCCAAATTCTGCCCATGCTCCCGGCTCCTATCCCACCTCTCCCACAGAGCCTTCTTAGATCCCTCAGAGGAAAGCAATTTCTCCCTTCCAGAGCCCCTGGCCTGAACCTCCTGCCACTGACCAGGGTCACTGTGTCCCAGCTATATCTGTGCCTGTCCTTTGCCACTGGGCTGTTGGCAGAAGGTCCACGGCTGATGCTTCTGTAGCCCTTGCTCTACCTGGCCTGGTCCCTGGCACATTCTATATTTATAATACACGTTTGCCGAGTGAAAGAATGAACAGAACTACTTCTTGTTTGTCTCAGAGGGAGGTATCTGGGATCTTCTTTTATCTACTGTTTTGTGTTTTCTGCCCCAGGGTTCTAATAGACCTAGAGGTGCATTTGTCATCAGTTACTGGAAACTGTATGCTATGGCCAGCAAAAGAAAAAAGGTGTTGAATTCTGCTTGATGTACTGAGCAGACTGGAATTACTTCTGCACAGTAGGTCTGTCAGGTCCCAGCATACTGATACTCTAGACACGAAGTCTCAAAAACAGAGTAAGCAAGATGGGCCATTGGAATAAGAGAAGAAAATCTTACAACTGTATTTGTATTTTTTATCTCATTCTATTTAGATTTCTACTTTTGAATGTATATATTGGTGTAATATATTGGTAGTATGTCTAATATGCATATACATCCATGTTTATATATGTACATGTTGAGGGTGTATTAAGATTTTTTAATTGACAGAGTTGTAAAAACATCTGAGAACATGGACTTAGGCCACTGGTCCACTGTCCAGGAGGTGAGACTAGCGCGTATTTGCTAGAGTCTCTGGACAAAAGCCCCACCCCTTGCCTAGCCTCACCTCCTGCCCAAAGCTTTACAACCTGAATCTCACGAAATGGCAAATTCCTTAAGGAAAGTAACCTGGCAATCCTATTCCCCTGTGACTCTCCAGGGCCTCTCCAGGCAGTCACAAGTAAGTGTGGGTGGGATTGTATTGATTTAAATCAGTTGAAACTATTGGAGAATCTTTCAAAGTTTTAAAATTTGACTTTGATTTAATCCTCAATGGTTTACTTCTAAACAGTACGAGAGAGAACTTTTGTACAGCAAATAAACACGTATAGGCGGCCCTCCGTATCTATGGGTTCCACTCCATGAATGCAACCAACCACCGATCGAAAATATTAAAAAAAAAAAAAAAAAAAAAAAGAATGGTTGCGTCTGTACTGAGCGTGACAGACTTTTTTTCTTGATTACTCCCTAAACAACACAGTATAACAACTATTTACATAGCATTGACATTGTGTTAGGTAGCATAAGTAACCTAGAGGTGATTGAAAATATACAGGAGAATGTACATAGGTTAGATGCAGATACTACACCATTTTGTATAAGGAACTTGAGCATCTATGGATTTGGGTATCTGAAGGGGGTTCGGAGCCAATCCCCCTCGGATCCCGAGGGATGGCTGTATGTGCCTGCTGTGTACCACGTTCTGAGCTAGGTAATAGGGTGACAAACTTGAGGTCCTTGACCTCAATTTACTTACATCCCTTTTTTTTTTCAAAAACAAAGAAAACAGCTAACCTAGAAATTTTCATAATGTAAATTTCCAAACAGATTTCAGAAAGCAGAAGGAACCAAATATCCTGAACTCGCTGTGCTCATTGCCCAGCTTCCGAAACCATCAGCACTCTCCTCTTCAGTGAGCTTCTTAGAAACAAATCCTGGGCCTCATATCATTTCCTCTGCAAATGCTCTAGAACTCACGGCTTTTGGGGGAGAGACAGACCTCTCAACAAATGCAGTTGTGTTGTAGGAATTCTGCCAGACCCCACTGGGCACGGCCAGGGCCCAGAGCAAGCCGGGAGGGGTCAGTACTCTCTATGGAAAGTAGAGAGGGTCAGGAATGATTTTTATATCATGGCGCGTAGGTGGAGTCTCTAGGCTTAACTCCTAGGCTCCTGTGTCGAAATTTCAGAACCAAAGAGGTGGCCTATCAGATAAGGAGTGAACATGAGAGGTAGACACACCTACTGTCCACCTCTCTCATGCCAAGACAGGAAAACTGAGGCCCAGAAAGCCCAGGCCTCCTGCCCCAGGCTGCACAACTAGAGACCAGCAGAGGCTTGGGCCAGGCTCCGCCCCCTACCTCCTGCAGCACATGGGGGACCCCGGCTGTGCCAGGCTGGGCCTGCCTCCTTCACACGCTTAGGTTTCTGTGGCCAGGAATAGCACACACCAAGTCCCCCAGCAGCTTCTGGAGGGGGCCAGCAGCCTGTAGCCCCCAAATCATCATCAGAGGCTGCTTCTTTCTTCCTGTACAAGTTGAGCACTTGCCACCCTGCTGTCTGTTTTTCCTTGCTAAGGTTCAGTTCTAATTATGTTGATTTTCTTCATCCCACCCCCTCCTGGAAGCTTATTAGGTTGAATATTTTTATTTATTATCATTTCGCCCAACTCCTGCCAGCATTTCCAATTACTCTCCCCGCTTCCTTGTAATTGTCTTTCTGTAATGGCTCTGAAACAATTGCGCTAAATGAGGTGTCTCCTGGAAGATGAGAGTCTCACTTCATTAAAGGCTAATGTATTCTCAGCTCCAGCTCTGTGGGGCTAGCTTGGAAGGAAGACATTTAAACAGCTTCTTTTATTTTATAGGGAGCAACTTTTCAGCGACGAAGATGTCTGTGGGGTATATGTGTGTGTGTGTGTGTGTGTGCGCGCGTTGCCTGGATTTTAATTTAAAGAAAGTTTATGAAATAGTGTAAGTCTCTTTATTGATGAGACCGTCTGTTCTCAGTAGCTGAGATCTCTGCAGATGGGGTGCTGGGGAACAGGGTGTGAAGAGGCCATTGATTCCAATCCCCCCGACGGCCCCTATGCCCGTCCCCACCCCCTTCCTCTCGTGCTCTGTGCCTCCTGGATCAGCCCCTAAACTGCTTCATGCCTCCATCCTGCGTCTGCCTCCCACATTGTGTGCTCAAATGTCACTGTGGTAGTGGCCTCCTGTTATGTATTATTTTGTATCAGTTGAGTCCCTTTCACTTCATAGATCCTGACTGGTGTGGTTCATTGTTTATTCATTTGTTCTTTTGTCATTCATTCAACACAAGTTTGTGGCCCACTCTGTTCAGGCATTATCCGGGCTAGGGACACGCCCTTTGGAGCTCATAGAACAGTAAGAAGTAGAGACGGATGGTAAGTGAGCAGGCACCTCTAGCACAGCATGTTAAGAGCCTTAATCAGGCAAGGGCAGACACTCTGCAAGCAGCTAGGAAGGCCCCTAATCAAATCTCATGGGATCAGGGAAGGCTGGTAGAGGCAGGGCAGTCTGGGCTGGAGGCCGAGGAGTTAGCCAAGGGAGAGGGAGTGTGTGGAAGTACTCCAGGCAGAAAAAACTTAATGAATCCCATCTTGGTAGCCAGAGAGAGCTTGTCAGGTGAGGTGATGTGTGACAAAGGTGGGGCCAGAGACCAGGCAGGGTCTCTAAGCCAGGCTACCGAGGGACCAGTGGTGGGACACTGAAGTGTTTTAAGCAGGAGATGGATTTGGCCAGATTTGTGTTTTGGAAAGGTTGTTCCTGCTTCAGTATGTACGATGGATTGGGGGGAGGGAAAGAAAGAGGCAAGGAGACCTTTCAGGAAGCTCTTGCAAGAGGTGAAAATGACCTGCCTGAAGACAGTGTCAGTGGAGAGAGAGAGAGCTCTTTAAATCTGTGAGGTTTTCCAGATGGAGAAATGACAAGCTTGGGATGGGGGAGAAGGCAGGGAGGGGTGTGCCAAGGATGAGATCTAGGTTTCTGGCTTGGGCAACTGGTGACTGTGTGTGGTGGCATCCTGAAAACCAGGAACAAGGTGTGGTACCCAAGGAGAGGTCCACCTAGCTCCCCCAGGCTCAAATCCCAGCAGATGCCGGCCACCTTGGTCACTGTCAGCTGTAACAGCTAAGGACCCCTGGCACCTCCACCAGCAGGGTCTGTGGGCTGCAGGTGGGCGTCAGCTCACTCCTTCAAAGTTCCATGGACAGTTGTGTCTTAAAGCACATGTATGCAATGAGCTCTCAGCTGAGCAAGTTACCTATTGGCTCCGACTTCTATCCCAGGTGACACAACCCACTCCAAGACCACCAGATGTTGCCCATGCAGCTCTCACGGTAAAGGGTTACCACTTCTAAAGGATTTTTCATTTCATAGTCAAGAATGAGTAGGAAGGCCCTTCCTGATATGTTTGTGTTGGAAGTGAAGAATTATATTTAAATACAACCAGAAGTGTCTTTATGCCTCTAAGCCATTTCTTTAGGGTCCCTGGAAACTTGCCGGCAACAGTGGTGGTTATAGTAATAAAAATCGTAATAATACGCTCTCACATTAATCAAGGCCTAGTATGTCCTGGGCACTCTTTCAAGCACTTATGTGCAGTTTCTCATTTAATTCTCACATCAATCCTACCATGTAGATATCATTATTGTCTCTTTCATAAAGAGGAGGAAATGGAGGCACAAAGAGAAGTAAGCATGGGCCACCAGGACTCCCAGCCTGCAGTTTCCTTTGCAGAAAGAAGGAAGGGGGGCATCCTGCCAGACCAGAGCCCATTTAGGTGTGACCGAGGACCAGGAGAAGTGCTTGGCCCCACTGTCCACTTGCTGTCCCCCTGCCATCCTTCCTGCCTTCATGTCCTTCAAGGCCCTGTGCAAATGCCACTGACTGCCCCAGGCAGAGATAGCACTTCCTTCCTCCCTAGTTCCCAGAATACATACATTTCTCAATGATGGCACTGCTGATGTGTCGTCATTTCTTTGCATGTCTGCCACCTCAGCTCTACCTTGGGTTTTCCCAAGGAAGGGATCTGGGCTTACTCCTGTTTATATCTTTGGCACCCAGCATGGAGCCTGGCACACAGTAGGTTTTCTGTGAATAAATAAATACTATCAGGGAGGCCAGGATGCTCCGAGGGACCCTGGAGGTCAGAGTAAGAGGATGCCCTGTTCCCTGTCCATCACAGGAGGAGCGAGCTGCCCAGGTATGCTCAGATTGGACTCAACTCCCCCGGGGACCCGCCTGGTAATAAAGGGGCGGTTGTCAGGAACAGACGCTCTCCCTGCACTCTGGGAAAATGTGGGGGTTGAGGTAAATGCTCCTCCTGGGCAGAAGCAGCGTCTGGCTGGATGTTTATTCTGATGAGGTGCTTATGTAACACCAGGCTTCCTCCAGCTCCGGGGACTGAAGAGAGCACACACCAAGGAAGCAAACAAATGGAGACGCAAGCCACTGTGCTGTTCCACAACTGAAGAGAAGAGGTGTACATATCTGACATCTTCGGCAAAAATTTAGCACCAGGGCAATTTCCAAACAGCTTTTACAAAGAATAAAATGTCTCTGGAAACATTCAAGTATAAAAAGTCACCAACAGTTTTCCATCTCCCCAATCTCAAATCATGCTCTGATTGCCATTCCTCCAAGGCAGGGGCACGATGCCAATGCGGGGGGCGGGGGGGTGTTCTGCCCTCTGGAGGGGCAGGAGTCACTTCTCCAGGAGCTCCTTCCTCAGCCAGCAGAATCAGGGCTCTGGTCAAAGCCCAAGGGCAGTGAGGGGAGAGAGAGGGGAGGAAGAAAGGACTAGCTCTGAGCCAGGAGTCCTGGTTTTGAGGCCTGGTCACTTAATAGCTGTGTGACTTTGAGCAAGTGGCTTACCCTTTCTGAGCCTCAGTTTCCACATCTGTAAAACTATCAGTCTGTCCTTCCTAACTCACAGGCTTGTTTTGAATATCTGTACCCTGCACCTCTGTAGGGAATCACTTCGTGATGCTGTCTCTCACCCAAGCTAGGTCACTGCTGAGAGGAAGAGCTGTATGTGCAGGTGGGTAACGGAGTCCCCTGCCTGCTCTTGGCCACCTCTCACTTTCTCCTGCTCCAGAGCCAGGCCCAGTCCCTGCCTCACCTTCCATAACACTGAGGACAATATCCAGGTGAATTCTAAGTCTGAGATCCCATAGGGCTCTTGGAAACAACAGATGAGGCCTCCTGAGCTTAAGGGAAACAGAAACTGTCTTGCATACTGCAGAACAATGGGTAGTTCAGGGTAAGAGTCTTAGAATCCTGAGATGGAGCTAGACAGAAAATCACTTTGCTCATTTCATAAACATTTATTGAGGACCTACCATGTGCTCAGCATTGTGCTAAATATTGAGGATGTGACAGGGAACAGTACATAGTCCCTGTCCTTTCAAAGTTTGCAGTCTAGCAGGTATTCCAGATTAGTGCCCACTCACCTCCATTTTATAGACGAAAAAATAAGGCCGCTCAGTGGGAAAGTGACTATCCCAGGTCACATAGCTAGTTAGTGGACTTAGCAGGATCAAAAATCCTCATTGTTACGATGAAATGAGCTAACACACGCCCAGGGCTCAGAGCCATGCCTGGTACCGCCTAGTGAGTGCTCTGTATGTGTTTCCATTGCATTTCCAGAGTCTACCAGCACTTCCTTAATCCCACAAGCCCCCTCATTGGCCCTGAGTGCCAGCCCCACTCATGTCCTGAGGTCAGGCATTTGAGAGGAGCCTAGCACACCCCTAGTATGAGATTGACAAAGTCAGGACAGGGATGACAGTGGTCCCGAGGCCCCTGGCCCTGGCTCTATGGCAGCCTAGGTATTTTATTGTTTCACTCAACCAACACTTATGGAGAGCTCATATGTGCCAGGTACTGGGGCTACATTGGGGAACTGCACCGACAGGGCCCCAAGCTTCAAGGAATGTCTATTTTAGTGGGGAAGGGGGTTGGGCAATGAACAACAAGTAAACAAATACACCACATATTTTGGGAATGAGATAAGGACTATGCAAGTCACATATAGGATTCTATACTAGAGAGTAACAGGTAGTTGGTTGGGGGTGGGAAAGATTGGGGTGTGAGGTGGGGGGCAGGTTTTGCTCACTTCTGGAAATTGCCCTGCCAAATGAGGCAGGGTTTTGGTGAGCTTCTGCCTAGCACCAGTGCACCAGAGTGTCCATAGCTCAGCATTCCAAATAAATGGTATCAATACTGCACATGTCCCTACTCTGCCCAGCCCCCAACTCATGGCTAGAAGTCATGCATCTAGTGTGGGCCACCTCAGTTCTCACCAGTGTCCCCTTGGAGGTCTCAATGACCTCTCTCCATAAAAATTTGGTATCAGGAGTAAAGGAAATGCAGACAGACCAGGACTGTTCCTCTGATGCTCCTCAAGCCTGCCCAGGAAGATGGAGAGGGTAGACTCCAGGCTGATCCCTGGAATGACAGGAGTAAAACCTCCAGTCCTGAGGAACCGCAGAAAATATTTTATTCCAGGGCAGTGGCAACTGCTGGGGAATACAACAGCATCCCCATTCCATGTGCAGGGAAAAGCCACCTTTTCCTTCACCCCAGCCCTCAGCAATCCAGCCACCTGTGCATTGGTATTCCTTCTAGAAATCAAAGACTTCCTTTGGACTCATGAGACCCAGCCCCTAGTCACCAGGTGAGCCTCTGAGTGGGTGGCCCCAGGACTGGCACTGTGGGACGCCATCGCCAAGATTATCTGATCCCCTAGATCACCTCATGCTTAGGGAGCAACAGGACTCAATCTCGATGGCACTTCAGGGCCCAATTAAACAAAGCCAGGAACCTGCCAAGGGCATCAGACAAGCACAGATAAAAAGGGGGTCTTGGGGTTTCTGGATACGGCTGTCCACTGAGTCTTTCTCTTCTGAAGTCCTTCAGAAGCACCATCACAAGAGACATTTGATCCGAATCAAGTGTCCTCCTTTTTCTGGGTCTCTTCCTCACTGCCCCGAACTCTCAGCAGGCAACTCAGGGCCAAAACCAGGAAGAATGGAGACATTCCTGACCAGATGGTACTCCATGTGTGTGTTTGGAGTGGGAGACGGAGGGCACCCAGGTTCCATCCAGCAAGTACCCTGATGCCCGCCAAGCCAGGCCTCTCCACTTAGCTCTGGGAATCGGTGGTCAGGTGAGCCTCCCCCTGCCAGTGTTGTCATCCTTGAGCCCCGGAGCCTCAGAGCTCCCTCTTTGTTCACCACTCCCCTGACTTGGTGGCCTCCTGAGAGATGCTTTCTTCCCAGGTGGTTGGCCACTTCCTGGTTTCTCAGCAGATCAATCCTGCTGCACTCCAGATCTGGCTCAGCTGCTGTAGTGGTTGCAGATGCCTTGGTAATGATCTTCCTCCAGGAGCAGGAGAGAGAGCTGCTGCTGCTGCTGCTGCCGCCTCTGCCTTGGCTGCCAACATCAAAGCTTTCCTTGTGGCTTTGGTAGAATGTTAAGAATTGCAAGATAATTAAGTTGCATTTCTGTGCATTGTTTACTGTTGCTCTCAACCAATCGCTATTCCATAGGGGCTAATCTGCGTAGGGTTTTTGTTGTTGTTGTTGGTTTTTTTTCCTTTGCAGTGCCTGTTGGTACCACATTCTTCATTATGCTTCAGTTACAATTTTAATTTTACTATTATTAAATCTTCCCCAAAGCTGTATTATTCTGCGCCTCTGAGCTGGAATTCCTGATTTGGGGACTGTTTGCATCTGGGCCTGTTCACAAATGATTGTTCTTGTTTACAAAAGAACATACATTAAAACTCAGCACTAGAGGAATCCTTGCTCCCTTCCCTCCTCGCTGCCCCCAGCTCACCTGGTTGTAAGAGGTAAGGGAGAGAGGAGACAGGAAGCAGAAGGGATCTGGCACTTTCTGAGATTTTGCTGTTGAAAGACCCTCTTCGTGGCCTCCAATGGCCAAACCAGTGGAGAGGAAGTTGAGTGCACAGGTCAGCCGGTGAGCCGGAGGCTTAGTTTTCATAGCCCGCAGGGTACAATAGGGAAAGTGTTCCATGTTTATTCCAGCCAGGGTTAGGAGTATGAGCTTTTGGGTCAGGCAAATCTAGGTTTGAAGCCCAACTTCTTCATCTATTAGGCATTGACACTGGGCAGTTATGTCACCTCTCAGCCTCAGTTTCCTTGCCGTAAAAATGGGGAAGAAGATGATGATCATACCGCCGCACACGTGAAGATGAAAAGAGATAACATTTAGAACGGTGCCTGCCACCTGCTAAGGACTTAAAAAAGGGTAGGTAAAGTTGCGTTGCTGTCATCATCATAACGTATTCTATCATTCTTCTCCTGTCCATTTTGCATCCTCTGTCCCTGTCTGAAGGTTGCTTGCTCACTCAGCTTTGCTTGAGAACTCTGAGGCCCAGGCTGGCCTCTGGTCTCCTCACTAAGCCAGTGGAGTGGACAGGAAGCACTTTCCATACGCTCCCAATGACTATTCGTGGCAGGCATCAGTTACCTGCCTTCCCAAGAAGGAGAGAGCAGCAGACTCCAGGGGCTCTGAGCTTGCAGAAAGAATCCAGCCCTGTCCCAGCTGAAGGTGGCTTGCGCTAGGGTTCTCAGAGCCTGGAGCCAGCTGCCAGCCCCATGGCTGGGCCCCAGCAGAACCGATCACAGACACTGTCGCCTACCACAATCACCTAGCATCCCTGCAATCTCAGCTTCCTCCCGGACTTTCCTTAGCTGCTCTCTCCCTCTGCCACCCTGTCCCCCCATGCTGCCACACACACACTAAAACCATAACTTTTTCCCCCTCTTTCCCATTATCTCTAACCCATATACTCCAGGAAGTTTAATTTGTTCTCGGTAGTAATCACCATTAACTAGAAATTGTCTTTCTCTGTGTAAACACGTCATTAGTGAAGCTGGTTTTCTGCAGGGTCCAGATTTCATTTTTATTAAAATGAAACACTTTCAGGCGCCTCACTGTGTCCAAGGAAAGAGAGTATAATTTTAACCCATTGGGTTGGCCACAGATAATTGGGCTGGCATTTGATTGGACGATTAGGGAAATATCTTCTTTGCATGCAGTATAATTTGCATTTTTTTCCCACTTATATGAAGCTAAGTCATGCTTTCGTACACAGGCAGTTTTAATGAGCATTATAAATCCTAATGAATATATTTTCATGTTCATTTTATTGGCTTGTTTTTATTACTAGAGGTCTGAAAAACAGGGCCAGTGAGGGAGCTGCACAGGAAATGGCAGGGGAGAGAAGTGCTGTGGCAGCCTCCGCCCCCTCCCCTGCTGCCTCCTCGGCTGCCAGGGGTGGAGGGATGGGCAGGACAGGGCCATCCAGGTCCTCTCTAACCCAAACCCGAAGTTGCTTGGGGCCTCCGGGGATGGGGGATGCAGAGAACATGTCCCTCTCCTTGGGGCCGCTGGAGTTCCTGCAGCCTCAGCCTCAGCTGCAATAGCAGCAGAAGCCGTGAGAGCAGCAAACCCTAATTCATCACAGTCCGCGACGGAGGAGGGAGTGAGGTACTTCTGCACAGTGTTGGCACATAGTAGGATCCTGATGCGGGTTGATCAAATGGAGTCAGATTGAATTCTGCTTCATAAGGAGCTACCATATAGACAATACTCATTTTTTTCTTTCTTTCTTTCTTTTTTTTTTTTTTTTTTGACAGAGTCTCACTCTGTTGCCTGGGCTAGAGTGCCGTGGCATCAGCCTAGCTCACAGCAACCTCAAGCTCCTGGACCCAGGCAATCCTCCTGCCTCAGCCTCCCAGGTAGCTAGGACTACAGGTATGCGCCACCACGCCTGGCTAATTTTTTCTATATATTTTTAGTTGACCAATTAATCTCTTTCTATTTTTAGTAGAGATGGGGTCTGGCTCTTGCTCAGGTTAGTTTCGAACTCCTGACCTTGAGCCATCCGCCAGTCTCAGCCTCCCAGAGTGCTAGGATTACAGGCATGAGCCACTGCGCCTGGCCGACAATATTCATTTTCAAATGCTACACTGAAAGGCAGTGAACAAGTGTGCAGAGCACAATTTTTTCCTGGGTGATTCGGAAGGTTCACACCATTACAAATATTGGTTATAGGTCTCAGAGTTCTGCTCATCTCTAAAATGAGAGGATTGTCCATTCATTTATTCATTCAATAAACATGTTGGGCACCTACTGTGTTCTAGGTACTGAGCCAGGACATATACAAGGTGGTCCCTAAGATTTCTGCCAGCTCTTGACTTTTTAAAAAAATTCTATAATAAGTGACCAATAAAGTAAGCTTTTTTGTTCCAGCTTGTGGCTCTGGTTCTAAAATTACTCCATGTGCACTGGGAGTTGGGTCTCTTTTCATGGGGCACCTTAAGTACCTCGGTTGTGCCCTGGCCCTCCTGCACGTTGGTACCCCCAGGCATCTGCACAGATGAGGCCTTTGGTCCCTGCTCCCGCACGCTGAACGAGCAGGCCTGTGGACTTCCTCTGCTTGACTGTGACACTTTGTCTCCAGCTGAAAGGCATCCTTGGCATCTCTTCCTCGCAGCATCCTGGGGAGGACGCACCTGCCTTTGCTCCAGAGGCCCAACCAGCACTTGGCATGGACGCTGCAGTGGGGGCTCTGTCTGGGCCCTGTTCTGGCCTCATGTGCTGTCTACTCACTGACCTCCTGTTCCTCACCATGCAGTCTCCTCTTTGCTGACTGTCCCTAACTCTCCCAACCCACCCCAGCACCCTTCCAATTGTTTTTTTAATCAGAAAGGTGTTTGCTGCTCACGTAGTTCAGGAGTTTTGAGGATGTTTTAGAAGTTAATTCAACTAAAAACAACTTCATTTGCCTTTACCACTATCTTTTCAAAATGGCAGTCAGTGCTTGGGCGTGATGTGCCCCAGGAGCTGATGACTCGTGCAGGCTTTTGCTACATCCTCTCCCATCCCTACCCCTCCGCAGACACAGACACAGCTGAACACACCTTGCTGTGGCCTTCAGAACAGCTTCCTCTGTTTTTCTGCTCTTCAAGACATGTTTACTGAAAAACCACCACGTGCTAGAGTCTGTGAGGAACAGGAAAAACTAACAGAGGGGCCTTGCGGTTCAGTGGGAAGGGCACTGGCCCACAGCAGAAGGCCTCGGTTCGAGTCTGATGTTGCTGCTATCCACTGCATGACCTGGGGTAAGCATCTCGCTTCCCTGGTCGTTTTCTCCTCATCTATAGCATGACAGTGATAATCATCTATGGCACAGGAGGCAGCAGGGATGTAAGTGAGATAGTGATTGTGGAAACGACTTAGAAATTGTAAATACTGGTCATTTTTCAGGTGGAATGCAACCAAGTCCCAAAGTGATTTAGAACGTGGGTGCTAGGTCATGGCCCATTTCTTGTCTTGGAAGGACTGGTGAGGGGTAAAGTGATGCATGCTGTCAGGATGGGATGTTGCTGCTTCCTGGAGTCAGATATTTATGTGTCTGTCTTTTCTAAAGAGGAAAGACAAAGGGAAAGTTCTGGCTTGAGCTTACTGAGATGGTTTCATAGATACCTGTTTTTGCCCTCCCCACCACAGTTTGCTTGAAGACTGTCACTGCCAAACGAGTGCCTGAACCTCGCTGAGAGACATGGGTAGGGCATGTCTTCTCCCGGAGAGCACAGCGCCTCGAACCCTACTGTATCAGCACTGGGTGCTCTGCTGCTGAGCACTGATTTGTCTCTGTTGCATGTGGCAGGTCAGCCCTGTCTTCCTTTAAGACTGCAAACTTCTGGACAGGGATCCTTGCCCGAGGTTCCCTCCACATGCCCCTTTCTCACCACCACACCCACAGTGGTAGGCACAGGGTCATTTGCTCAACAACTGCCTTTCCGTGACCCTACTGGCCAGGGACAGGAGCACCCGTGACTCTCTCAGTGGTTCATCTCTCTCTCAAGTCAAGGCTGAGTGTCTGCAACTGACCAGCTGGTCTTGCTCAGAGGGGAGAGAGGTGGCCAGAGGAGCAGGGCATCAGCTCCAGTGCTCTTCTTGTTGGATCTGCAAACACGACAGAAATAACTCACCTGAGATACCAAATTTTTGTCAAAAAGTCAAAAACGTGGTATAAGTGTGAAAGCAATCTGCTGGTCCAGTGCAGAGCCAGGTCTTCAATTACGGAGTGTAATGGTGTTGAGACATTCCCGAGCTGTTCCCGGAGTCCCCATGTGTCTGTAGAGCCAAACCTTCACAAGGAGAGCAACTTCCCAACAGCCACGAGGATGCAGAGCAGCCTTTCCATCGCTTGCCACCAACTCTTTTAGGGTGGCTGGAGGGGAAGAGAATTAAGCAGGGTGATAATTCATTATGAGCAGTGAAACAGGGGTCTGAATGGAGGAAGAGGGGCCTTTGATGTCAGACCCAGCTCTAGATGAGGAAGGGCCAAAGGGTGGGGACCAGAGTGGGGAAGTGGAGGAGGCAGAGGGGCTGCCTCTCGTCTTGGGCCAGCAGGAGCTATGGCTGTCAAAGGGTAAGGATAAGGGTCAGAACAGAACTCATGTGAGGCAGATGGTCCTGGGGAATGAAAGGGAGCTTATGTCTGACTGCCATGCACAGGGAAGACGGCTGTCGGGTCCCCTGGGGAGGGAGAGCTATCTCACCTCTCTGGCTGAGGGGGTGTTTGTTTAGCCCGCCTGAGTAGGGAAGCCTCACGCTGCCTGGGGAGGCTGGCTGGTGTTTGCACTGGGCCGTCTGGGGGCTCCAGGCATTGTGGGATGGCAGGAGATGCCTCCCAGAAATGGATTTTAGTGCCCTATCACCAGTGCCCCTCCATGCTTTCTGATGTGATCCTTGCTGCCCCACTGCCTTTGTTTGCCCTGAGAGGGGCTCAGAACCCGGCTGGGGGAGGGAGGGAGGAGGTCTTGTCGGTTCCCTCCTCCATGCATCGACCTCTTTCTTTTCCCTTTCTCCAACTTTCTCTGCCTCTCCTCCCTTCTCTGCTCCCCGACTCACACCTGCTTCTTTGCTTGTTCGTGTGTCCTTCTTTCTATTTCTGTGATCCACTTTCCAGGGCTCTTTTTGCTCAGTTGTCCATGCCCTCCCTCCCCATGCTTGGGGGTGACGCAGGTTAAAGGCTCCTGTCTGCACAGGGCAGGTGCTGTACTGAGTGCTGAATCGCTGCTTGGAGGAGCAGGGCCCTGGGTGCCAGCCCCAGCTCTGCCACGCCCTCGTTATGTGGCTGGGGGCCAATTTCTTTTTCTGTGGGGCCTCAGTTTCCCCAGAAATGCAATGGGGAGGATGTCACACTGCCCTTCAAGGATGTGCCATGATTCATAAAGGAGACCTCCTCTCTCTGGAGTCAAGCTCTGCTCCCCCACCCCACCCCCATCCTGCCAGGGCAGCCTCAGCCGCTCCCTTCCCGGCTGCAGCAGGGGGAGGCTGTGCGAGGATTGGGGTGGGAGCACATGGAGGGGATCTGCTGCAGGGCCTAGTTTAGGCAAACAGCAGGGACTGCTGGCAGCGGCTCCAGCCCCCTCTCATGCTGCTGTAACAGCTGCAGTCCAGCTGCTGGCATCCCTGCTGGGGGAGCGTGCTAAACCTCTCCGGGGTCAGCACTGTGGTATGTCGGTTTCCATAGCAACCAGCCAACGGGCCACTTTCTCAGAACAATTCCCCTACTCAGCCGGGTTCTGGACTTAGCTCAGCCCAAGGGCATGTGGCTGAGGAGCAGAGCGGGAGGGGGAGAGCTGCTGAGGGCCAGACGGCCCCACAGAAAGTGGCTATCTCAGCCTTGTCTTCGCACGGAGGGCACGGATCAGAGGACAAGACATGCAGACTCTCTTCCGGTGCTGGCTCTCCCTGGTCCCCTCTCCCTGCCACCCCCGCCCCCACCGCCCCTCCACAGACCGCCCAGCTCGGCCTGGTTGGAAGAAGTATCAGGTCTTTGTCTCAATCTGGACAACAGCTGCCTTGGCTGGGCCCAGAGCTGGGAGGAGAAAGTTCCGGAATGGTGTATGGTGGGGGGCGGGGAGGAGGCTTTTCCTGGCTCCCATCTCTGTGCCCTTCCGTCTGGCTCTTCCAGGACACCCAGAATCCTCACCCCCAGTGACTTCAGGGGGTTGGGGAAGCGGAGATGCAGTTCTCATCAGTCCTCTCCCTGTTTCTAGAGGGTGGGACAGGAGCACCTTTCTTAAGCCCCTCAGGAATAAACTCCCTGAACCGGAGCCACTCCTGACACTTTCACAAAAAGGGAACCCTTGAAGGTGAAGATCCCTTCTAAGAGCTTTGTGGGACTTTGATCTATCTTCTGGATGAGGAACACAACCCAGTGGAAAATGCATTGCCTGGGGGGAGAAGGGGGCAGGGTGAGAGGACAGTCACTTCTCAGTCCCTCTTGCTGGTTGAGCTCCTGTGTGCCCCCAGGAGGCTGCGGAGGGAGCTCCTTCTCCACTTTACTTGGAATGCAGCTGGGGCTACTGTGACCTTGGGACTCTGGGGACTTTGTCACAGGACGTCCTTTCCAAAAAGGAGCCATTAGCAAATGGGGAAACTGAGGTCATGAATAGTGTCTCTGAGTAGGCCTGATGACTGCAGGGTTAGGCATTGGGGCTGGGACTGAGCTTCCTGAGAGGTCACCTGGGTGGTCCCTGCTAAAACCTGGGAGGCATAGAGTGTTCTTTGGGGGGAGGGGTGCTGTCCAGCTGTCTTGATCTTCTGCTCTGTTAAATTGTTCCTCACTTTCAGGGAGCCTAATTCTTCCTTCTCTAAACCCCAGCTCCTTTACCATCCCACCCCTTGAAAGGAGAGGACAGATGTCCTTTCTTCCATGTACCACAGCTGCAGCCAGACACAACTTTCCTAAGCCCTGGAAAGAGGTGTGGAGTAATTCTCAGCCCCCTGGGGATGTAGGGGACTCAAGAACGTGGCCAATTTTAGAAGGTGCATGACTTCCCATCCTCCTCTGGCCCCATCTGTGAAATGGGCGGATTGGTCTAGATTAGCACTTCCCAAAGTGGGCTCTGCAGCACAGAGGGCTCTGTGTGTAAAGAGAGAGTTCCAGAGCTAAGCAAGCTTGGGAGACACTGCACAAACAGCCCCTCTTGAAGAGTTATAGGGCTCATTACAATCTTAAATACTCTAAAAGGTATAGCAATAAAGCAAACCCAGTTTAACCCAGGGCTTCCTAAGCATGTATGACCACGGCACCCTCATCTCAAATTCTATGAACAACCCCCTCTCCCCAGCAAACGCGAGCCTTTACAAGGAGTTTCCAAGGCCTTTCTCTGTCCCAAGTCCCTTATCAACACCTGGGATGCTCACGACAATTCCTGCACCACAGACGACCCTCGAGTGGATGTGTCCCCAACACTCTGCCCTCCTGACCTCGCTGCCACCTCACCCTAGTTGGCTGTTCAGCCCCGCTTGGGTCATTTCCATCCCAGATGGAGACCCTGGTGTCCGGTGCCCAGAAGGGGTTTGCCGCAGACTCTGAGAGAGCCAGAGCAGAGGTGGGGGCAGTGCCAGGCTGTCACCAGGGCTTCTTAGGGGAGTAAAGCCCTCACAGCTCCACCCCCAAACCCCACCCAACAGTCCACAGAGGTTCATGGGCCTTCTGTGCTATTCTGCTTCACAGGGTTGGGTATTGGTTCCAGAGCAAGGGGAGGAGATGATTCTGGTGGCCAAGTGTCTAATTAGGGGTCCTGATGCAGAAGCTTAAAGAAGGAAAGTGTTCCTCTCCTCCCCACCGTCCACAGCCCTCAGACTTTCCAAAGGCCTCGAATATATGTCACGCCCACCTGGCAGGAGGTGGCTGTGGTGTGATGGAAAGAGTGTGGGCCGGGGAGAAGACCTGCCCCCAGCTCCATGACTGGCTGGGCCTGCCTTCAGGCAGGTCACTCGCCTTCTGCAGGGTCCTCTCATCTCTTGGCAGGGAGGTGGAGTTCCTTTCTCACAGGGCTGTTGCCAGAATTGGATAATACAGTAAATGTGGCAACGGCTGGCGGGCAAAAGGAGCTCTATAAGCATGAGCTCAGGAGAATTACCCCTTCACCCCGAGGTAAGATTTCTATTAAGTTAGAAGGGAGAAAACTGAGGCTCACACAAGTTCAGTGACTTGTCCAAGGTCACACCACTGCTCAGCCCCTGACCCCAATCCTTCACTTTCCCACTTTAGCTCGTTTGCAGGAAAATGCCTGTGAGGTGGGCTTATGTCTCACTGATCTTCAAGGGCGGTTAGCAAGTGTGGTGTCCTTTACTCTGGAACCTTTCATCCTCCCTGAGCAAGTAAAATGCTTGCAAGCCAGAGGCTGGAAGACAGACCTGCCTTTTTGGAGGGCTGGGATGGGGGTGTAGAGGTGGGAAGGGGGTATTTGTTCTTGTGAAAATAGCTTTTTGAAAATAAAAGTAGGCTTATGAGTTAAGATTATCCCATTTCAGTTTGCAAAAATCCCTCCCCCTAAGACGGAAGAGCATTTTCTTCTTAACTCCTCTTTCCTGGCCACTCAGACTCTAGACCCCACCAGCAAGCCCGTCCCATTCTGCAAGGGCCACCACAGAATGCTGGGTCACCATCCTTGAGCCCCTGTCGTTATAGCAGCAAAACCACTCTACGTGCAAGGTCTGGGGGTCAGGAGAGGACTCACAGCTTTCTTCCTTCCCCTGACCCAGGTTTTAAAGTCTTTTCATTTAGCACAAAGAAATGAAAGAATAGAGAGAAATAAGGAGAAAAATCAGGAATGCCTGTGATGTGCTGTGCACTGTGCTGGGGTTTTAGGAGTTCTGCAAACATCGTCTCTCCCTTTTAATTTTTATGTGGGTGAGAAAGAGGCTGTTTAGAAGGCTCAGGAGGAAGCGGTTTTGTCCATGTACGGTGTTAGCACTGTGACTGCTCTCCCTGCTCCCATTCCTGTCATCAGCTGCAGCACGGACTCTGATCAGTATCTTCATTTGGCTAAACCACCTTCTCTTCTGCTACCACCTTTCTTCCCTCCATCATCTGAAAATGTCACAATCAATGAGGTTGGGAAAGGTGGGTACACATGTTTGGTGAAGCTGGAACAACTGGTCTACCAAACTTACCTTCCCGAGCTTGTGTGCGTGCTCCCAGGCCCGTGTGGCTCTAACTGCTCGCCCTGGACAGTGCTCTTATCTGGAGCGAGTGGGAGGGTTGGGAAGGATGCGCTCATCCTGGATGCTTGACAGAAGAGGAGTTATCACTGAAGCTGGCCCTTTTGAGCTCATCCAGGCATGCCCTCTGCCTGGCTGGGGCCTCTCTTTCCTTGTCCTTTCAGGAAGAGGCTGTTTGAATTATGAGAGAGAGAGGGGAAGAAGCTACCGCTCAGAGGGACTCTGCTCTCCCCACGTTAAGCTGGGATGCTTTCTAGCTCTGCTCATCTCATTTAAGAGATGGCCGGACTCCAGCAGGTATCTGGAAGTAAAAACAACAAACAACCCCAAACATCTCCCAGTGCCAGATCGATAGCTCAGATCCCCAACACAGGCAAGATTTCCTGCTCAGCTTTCTGATGGAAGGAGCCTCCCTGTGTGTGTGTGTGTGTGTGTGTGTGTGTGTGTGTGTGTGTGTGTTTTCTCTGCTGATTTACAGGCACTTTGTGGAGTGGTAGACTCAGGAAAAAGAGTGGGCCTGGAGGTGGGGAATAGTCTTTGATCAGAGGTCTGCTACAAGGAGCTCATTAGCACTATTTAGGAAGGTGTTTTTGTACAGGAATTTGTGGGGAGGAGGGCAGGGTGTGAGAGGGAGAAGGGAGAAAATGCCACATCAGTGTCTGATAAATTAAAACCCAGAGGGTCAGAGAAATGGGGCTTTGAGAGAATTTTGTCACCAGTCTCCTCTGAGGTTCTCTAGCCTGTGGTCACTGGGACTCTCAGGGAAGACAGAAGCAAGGACACAGCAGACCCTCAGAGGAGCAGAAGGCAGTCATCATGCCAGCAAATGTAGCCCCCCTTGTAGACAGGCCACTTAGAAATCAGGGAGTGGGGTTCAAAAGCGTCTCCTGACCCAGTTGTCCCTTCTCCTTCCATGCCCAGTATTTTGGGAGCCACATGTTGTAGAATCTGCATCATAATCGTGGCAAGAGTTTTAATTGGGAATAGGGAGAACTTAGACCTGTCACTCTACCTGGATTTCCTCATATATAAAATGCAGGCTGGTAACCACTTCTTGACCACTTTATGGGACTCGGGGGTCAAATGTGGCTTGGGAAAGTGCTTTGTAAAGGAATACAGATATACATTTTGTTTTTATCACAAGGGGTGTTTGCTCACCTGTTCAATACTGGGGTGGGGACCAGGGCTGAAGCTGGGAGCTGTGTAGGCACGGAAGTTACTCTCCCGACTGTGACTTGGGGAAGTTAGTTATCTCTTTCATCCAAGTCAGTGCTGGCTTGCAGTGACATTTGAAAGCTTATAAAGTTGGGTTGGTAGGCATTAGAATAAAAGCTTCTGGAGGGCAGGGGGCCTGGGGCTGTGTGGGACAGAAATCTCTTCTTTCAAGGAAGCCTCCGTTCCATGGTGATATATTCCACCTGTACGCATGTGATCTGGACTTGGACAAGAACTTTAAACCCACAGCATGGATGCATCATCTCTGAGAATTCCATGACCCTTTCTGGGGTGGGCTGAGGAGGCTGGGAAGTGGCTCCGGTCCCATCAGTCATTCTCGCACCAGAAGCTCAACAACAATGCCTTCCCTGACGGGAGCTGGGGGCAATGGCCTTTGAGGGGAAGATGCCATGGAGGTGGGGTGGGGACAGGGCTACTCTTCTCTTGCCCTTTTATACCCAGATGCTGCTAAATGTGGTCCCTGGAACAGTGACCGCAAAGTGCCTCATGGGAGGAGAAGAATGAAAGAGATGGGAATTCTCGTAAATTTTTAATATGAAAAATAAAGAAAGTGTGAATTAGAATTAATGCAGATATTAAATATTTAAACTTCCTGTACTCACTTTCATTTTTAACATATTCCTCCCTCAAAAGCCTCCATAACGCTTGTCAGATTTGTTCTCAAGATGTCCCTCTCTCTCCACCTCCCCCCAGCCCCAGCCCCAAAGTTAGACCGCAGGTATTCATCATCCTGATGGAAATTTTCATTTTATTTCTCCTACAGGAACTGTCTGATCTCTTCTCTTTATATTTATGCTTTCTCTATATGGCAGTGTAAATAATTAATGCTGTTATAAACATATCCTATGCAAAATATTTATTAGAAAAAATAACTCTTTAATTTGGCATGTCATTTAATTTTGTTTTGTAATCATAGCACACGGGCTACAATTAATGCCAGGGCTGAGGAAACCAGCCTAACTGCTAACACTTGCAGAGGCCGCCAGACGGAAGCCTCGGCCGTTTGTTACTTGTGTGTGTTTGGTTGATGGCGGCAGATAGTGTGTCCTGCTCGGTGTGGGGCCAAGAGTACATCTGGAAACGAGACAGAAAAGTCACTTCTATCTTCAGTGGAATGGGAGGTGAGGGTGGTCTAGGTCTCTTCAAGTGCATGGTAGCGTGCATCCAAAAGGATTCAAGGACATTTAGATATAGGGCATTTGTCACATCTTCTTGGGGGGACAGGGTGTGGTAGTGATGGTTGTCCTTCGAGTTTTGGTAAGTGCTCACAAAGGATTGGCTTGGGGCATAGTAGCAAAGAGTTGGGTTTCATGCATGCATTCATGTAACCAATATTTATTGAGTGCTTCGTTTATGCCAGGTATTGTTATTGGCACCAGACAGACAACGGCAAATAAGACAGGGGATGGAGATGAGAATATCCAGTTCCTGAATATTCCACCATTGCCCCTGCTCATTTCCTTTCCCCGTTAAACAATCTTTCTGGCTATCTGAAGGAATCTATCTACCAGGGCAGCTCCTCCCCCAGGTTTTAAGGACTAATTCAGGGTTCCTGAATTTACTGGTCCCTATGAGTTTAGCACAACTTTGCAAATAAGACTGCAACTACCACAGGCCCACTCTCCCCCAGGAGGGACCCTGTCAACCAAATGACTAGCATCAACATTCTTTTCTCCTGGACTCCAGGTGTGGTCCTCCCTCTGCAGCTAGGTGAGTGGCTCTTGGGAGACTGCTGGTCCTGCTATGACATTGTATCATGCACTACTGATCCTGCCTCCCTGTGTCATTTCAAGTGCCCAATCTTGGAGCTGAAGCCTTAGGGGTTTTAATTTCAGCTTTCATGTGGCATTTGTCAGCCTTTCCCCCTGTTGAATATCTTCTGTAATTGTCCCCATGCCTAGCATCATTCAGTGAGTGTTCCCAGGCTAAAAATCTCTCATTCACTTGTGGCCCAGGCTCTCATTAATTCTTTCATGGGGTAGAGGATAATGAGAGGACAACTAATGCCCCAGAAAAACATTTTTATTTCGTAGTTAGCAATTTACCCCTCTTTGTTTGGAAAGCCAGTGTGGACTCCCCAGCCTGTAATTCTACTGAGGAGAAAATTAGAACAATTAGCACCCAGCCCCCAGCCCACCTTCCCAGAAAAGCTCTGGTGTGCTCTGCATTCCAGGGCTCCCAGATGGGTGGTGGGGGGTGGCGGGAAGAAATGTGGAAATCACAACCAGCACCCTGCTCTCCACCCGGCTTGGGCTCCTGGACCAGGGTTCGTGTCAGGTCCAGCCTGATGCAGGAGGTGGGTGTCTGACGTGAGTGGCCTGGGGGAGGGGTTTCCAGGCACCTCAGGGGCCCTCGATTGACTGAGCTGCAGCTGCTTTGGGGTGACCCAGAAGGTTCTGCAGGAATAGCCTCTGTGAGTCAATTTCTGTGTCCTCCATGGGGGCTGATGATCCTGTCTAGGGATTTGGAGGGAGGAAGTTTGAATGATTTCATTATTCCCTGCCTCACCATCCCGTTCTCTCTACTGGGCCAGCCACGGGACAGGATCCCACCCAGGCTCCAGGATATAGTCTGGCCTTCTTTCTTAGAAGGATTTAAGGACTCTGGATTAGTGCTCAAAACTTGCTGCAAGTCCAACTTGGCCATTTTGCTCTGCTTTAGAGAATGGGCTTCCACCTTATTTCTAAGGCCAGGTTCCCATCTGTACACTCTGTCCCATCTGACAGGATGCTCATAATCTCTTTCTGGACTTCCCCAGTGCTGAATGCTGCCCGGATACAGTGTTCCATGCTCTTCTTCTTTGAACAGACTTTCTCCTGTCGTTGGCACCTGGGCCGCTTCCAGGGCCTACTTCCCTCCCAAGTCAGAGCACATGTGTGGGTCAGCTCTCAGTCACGCTCCTGTCTTCATTCACTCATCGATTCATTGAATCTTTGCCATGCAGGCACTGGACCCGGGCACTCTGCTGGGCACCTGGTTTTCAGTTCTACTTAGTCCTTCAATGTGTGTTCTGTCATGAAAATAGCAGAGTTGAGGGAAGGATAGCAACAAACTGATGACTTTTCCCAGAAAAAAAAAAAAATCCCACAAGGCCCCTAAAGAAGCATCTCCTCTGTGAGCCTTTCTCCAGCTCATCCCACGGAGCCCAGAAACGACCTGCCCACCCCTGTGACAGATGCACCACTGGGTCCCTTGGCTCTGTTAATAAAACCTGCTCTTGTTTCCTAATGTCCAGGGCCTGCAGTGGCAGGGCCATGGGCTTATCAGAGCTACTGTGACAAACCAGAGAACATGACAAGCCTGGAGCCACTCAGTGCCTTTTATTAAACCTGACAAATATCCAATAACCCAGTCCTCGTGCCTACTTTCCTAGAACATTTGATACAAATTGCATGGAGACTTGGAGGGAAGAGTATTTCAAACGGGAGAAAGGGCTGCTAACGGCGGGGCCCCGGCGTCTGAGGGCGGTGGGCGTGGGAGGAAAGCTCTCCAGGTGTTTTCCGTAAGTCTGTCTCAGCGTGACAGGTCCTGCATCCTTAGGTGATCGATCCACTGAGCGAGCTTCCGACTCTGGGTGAGTAATAACCGGCATCTCATGAAGCCCTTCACCGATGGCTAAGCACCCGCACATACATGATCTCATTTAATGTTCACGTCAACCCTGAGATGAATTCTTTTGTCCCAGTTTTACAATTGATATAACTGAGAATCAGAAAGTTTAAGTCGATGTGACGTTACTAACACATGGGACAGCCGAGACTAAAGCTCAGATCTTGTTCCTTTGACTTTTCATTCCCTTCGGTGTTCTCACTCTCTCCCTTCTCCCTCCGTAACGTGGAGGGTGCAGGCCTTGTTCTACTCTGGACCTGGAGGGAGAAGTAAAGAGATGCTCTCTAGGCTTTCGATCATGTCAGATAGAGGTGGCACAGGGACAACTCTCCGGTTTTCTCTAGGAGAAGCAGCCTTCTTTATGGTGTTTCTCTTCGCTGTTGCTGCTGACTGCGGTGCCTTCGGCATGGGCCGGTGTGTACGGAAGCGGAGCGGCGAGGAGTCAGTGCTTCTCTGAAGCTGTTTTCAGAAGTGAGGCCATTGACTTCTCCGCCTGCCTTGCTGCTGCTGCTGCTTGTTTCTGAGGGCGATGCAAGTGCCGCTCTGGCCACAGTGCGGGAGGAGGACACCCTGCAGGGGGACGAAGGCTGAAGGCCCTACATGTCCCCGCCCGTCACCTGGGAGCTTAAGCATCCGGGCTTCTGCATCAGTTTGGGATGTTAGAAAGCTTACAGCCTGCCTGCCGAAAAGCATGCCCAGCCCCCAGGGGCCCAGGGGCCCAGGGGGAGAGGCCACAGGTCCGGCCCACAGAGAGTGGCTGTGCTGGCTAGAGGGCAACTGGTAAGATGAGAACAAGCCCAAGCAGGCCCAGGGTTCCTGGACGGGTGTTTACCTTTGCAGCCCACTGTGCTTCTCATCACTTGAAATTCTCCTAAAAACCCAGAGGAGCAGCTGAAAATATCCCAGGTAATATGAAAATGAATAAAGGCTCAGCAAACAGAGCCCAGCTTCTGAGCAAACAGCCGAAAAGGCAGGCAGGCAAAATAAGAAAAGGAGAGAATGCAAAAGGGGGTGGGCAGGTGGGAGAAAGGGAGGGAAAGTGGTTGTGGGAGCAGGAGGCAGCCAGATCCGGGCGTTGGCTCTGAGCCGTCCTCTGTCCCGGAGACCCCTCTGCCACCCACCACCCTCAGGGGTGAGGAAAGCCATGCTAAGGAAAAGTTTCTCAGCTTTGGGGTGGTTGGAGAGACTTTTTAGTGAAAAAGGCCTTGTGGTCTGGGGTGTCCTACTGTACTTTTCTACAGCAGAAGGGAATTTGAAACTGAGGGTAGGTGTGGGCATTGTGCCTTCCTATGAGTTAGGAAGCCTGAGTTCCAGCCAACCCTGTCATTGTGTGACCTTGGGCAAGTCCCCACATTTGTGGGCTACAGTTTCCTTATTAGCAAAATGAGAAGGTTGATGACTTCAGGGGGATCCTTTCAGCTCTAATATTCTATGGTTTTGTTTTACCATAATCCACAAAGACTTGGATCCATGTTTCACTCCTTGTTGAGCTGTGCTGACACCCTCTGGAAGCTTATCCTTGGAGACACACATGTGACATGAACAGTCATGTGAGCAGGAACCAGCCGAATATGAATCTTCTTGAATATTCTGAGTGAGACCAGGGTGGGGCCCAAGGAGAAGGTTCTTCCATCTAACAGTGGTGAAGGTAGCATTATGCTAGCACAGAGGAGAGTTGGAGGACATCACCTTGATGACACTTAAACCTTCACTTAATGTTTACTCTGAGTCCAGAGCTGTGCTAAGCACTTTGCATTCATTCTCTCATTTACTTTTATACTAATGCTTTGAGCGAAGGGCTGTTACTGTCCCCACTTTATGGATGAGCCTCAGATAACTCAGGTAACTTGCCCATGGTCGTGTAACCCAGGTCTCACCCAGGTCTGCATGATGCAGGAGTCTACTCTCCTAACCACTGTACCCCATGGGCTTCCCCAACCTTACAGGGAAAGGAGTGAGGATCCAGAAGGGTGAGGGATGCTTAGCAGTGGTGGAGAAGAACCCCAGGATCCCAGCTCCCCAAGGGGGTTGTTCCCCCACCACAGCACAGAATGGAGTCCCAGTGTGTGGATTCATTGCCTCTGTGATGCTGGCCCTGCGCTCTAGAACCCTGCCAGTTCACGTAGCATGGCTATTCACGAAATCATGGCCTTCATTATTTTGTTTTAACCTTTTCGTAAACTAGAGAACAAGCTGTGTAGCACCTACAGTGCCTAGAAAGTAGGCAAGGATCGCAGTGAGGATGAAAGGGGCTGACTGCGGCAAGGACTTGACCTGAGGCTGAGGGCTGGACCAGGCCCAGGCCAGGACTCCAGGCAGTGGCCCTGGTCTACTCTCTTAGTTGCTGGGCTTCCTCATAAAATATTCTAGGACCTTGGAAGGCTGAAGGACTGCCTGTCAGGGATGTTAGAATAAATGGACACTCCTACTGTAGGTGACAGGTCAGATCGGGAGTGCGAAGAGAACGCCCAGCTCCAGGATGCTGCATGTCCATGTGCATCTATTATGTGCTGATCCTCAGCCAGATGTGGCTGTAGGTCCGGTCCTGGGGCATAGAGATAAGTAAGACAAGACATTTGCCACAAATTGCTTCCTTCAGGCAGACAATCAACAAATGCTAGGTGCCTACTGCGTGCAAGGCTTTATTATAGGTTCAGGGATAGTGCTGGACAAGACAGAGTCCCTGCCATCCGAGAGCTCATATTCTAAGGGGGGAGGAGGAGGATGAAAAAACAAGGAGGCAAATATGAAAATAAGAAAATGTTAGGTGCTGATAAATGCTGGGAAGAAAATAAAGTAGAGTCCCATGGGAGGGTGCCTGGGCTGGATGTTGGGGAAGGCTCTCTGAGGATGGGATATTTGTACTGAAACCTGATGGGTGAGAAGGTGGCAGCTATGGGTGGATGGAGGGGAGAGCATCTCAAGCAGAAGGAAAAGCAAGAAGAAAATCTCCAGCATGGGCTCAAACCAGTATGTATGTCTGGGGAATTAGTAGATAAGAGGGAGAATGAAGAGAAACTAGGTCAGGGGAACAGAGAGGGGCTGTGCAGAGGGTCTTATGAAGGCACAGAAAGGCATTTGGATCCTACTTCACTTGCAGTCAAAAGCCATGGAAGGCTGTAATGGGGAGAGTGAGGAAGGCTGACTGTGCTTTAGAAACACCATCCTGGCTGTTGGGGGAGTCAAGGAGGCCTGGTAGAGGCCCGGTGGAGGCCCTGTTGGCTTGGAGTTGGCCATGGTAGTGGAGAGGGAGCAGTGTTACTGTATTCAGATGGCTGGGGGCTTCCTGATGAATTGGATGTGGTTGAGGAAAAGGACAGAATTAAGACTGACTCACAAGTTTTTAGCAACTGGGTGGAGGGTGCACTTTTTACTTAGATGGGGAAGGCTTGGCAGGAGGGGGTGTATGGATTTGAGTGGGGAAATTAAGAGATCTGTTATGAATATGCTAAGTTTAGGATGCCTTAGAGACACTGAAGTGGAGATGTTGGGTAGACAGTTGATACAGATGCCTGGGGATCTGGGAAGAGGTACGGCTGGAGATGTCGATCTGAGAGACCTGGGTGTGTAAGAAGGTATTTAAAGCTTCAAGACTAGATACAATCACATAGGGAGAGATGATGCAGAAAGGAAGAGTGCTGCAGTATCTGTAGGAAATGCCAACAGAGGAGACTGAGAAGGGGTGCCAGTGAGGTAGGAGAAAACTCAGATGAGTGAGGTGTCAGGACCTGGAGGAGAAAGTTTTTTGAGAAGCAACAATCGACCGACTGCACCAGAGGCTGCTGGGAAGTCGAGATGAGGACAGACCACCTACTTCAGCAAGATACCGTTGTTAGTGACCTTGATAACTGGTCGTCGTGGAGCAAGTGGGTAATAAAGCCTGAGTGAGTGGGTTGAGGAGAGAATGGAAGGTGAGAAAGTAGAGACAGTGAGTGTAGACAACTCCTTTGAATAGACTTGCTATGAAGGGGAGCTCAAAAAGCGGTAGAAAACAGAGGACGGCAGGTTTATTTGAAGGAGGATGAGGTAGAGGCATGTTTGTATGCCAATTGGAATGATCCAGTTAAAGAGGAGAAAAATGATAGTATAAGAATAGAAGAGTTTCCAAGAAAATAAATAAAGTTCTTGGAATGGCATGGGAGAGTGGGCTCAGAGCCCAGGGAAGGTGTTGAACTTGGATAGGGGCCAGCATGCTTTGTCCACTGTAAGCATGACATGGCCTGAGTGTTTGGTTCTGAGGCAGATACAACAAAGGACTTGTTGACGGGAAGATGAGGTAGTTCTCATCTTATAGAAATCTATTTTCTCTGTGAAATATACTACAAGGTCATCAGCTGAGAATGGAATAGGGGAGGGAGTGCTGGAGACTCGGGGAGAGAGAAGGAAGTATGATAGTTTCCCCAGAGATCGGGAAATTGAATTTTCTGGGGAAGGGTAGTAGGTTTTTCTGACAGTGTTGAGTGAGATTTGTGGTCATTTTCGAAGTGAGTCTAGTCAGCAAATTTGTGTCATTTTTCTCCAGTAATGTTCAGCTGCTCTGGTGCAGGCCCCGAATAAGTGGGGAGGACTCCAGGACCGGAGTTCTGCTAGACCAGGACAGGGGAGGCAGCCCTGCAAGAAGGCCAGGGGCCCTTATTGGCAAGGGGACAGTGCACATGTTGGGTCATGCAGTCAGCGCTGGGTAAGGAGGGAAGTGAGCACGAGCCCAGAGTGATAGGAATTGGGTAACAAAAAAAGGGTTTTTTAGTGAAATGAGATTGGAGAATTGCTAGAGTGGGAGCGTCAGAGTGAGCTAGCCCTAAGGAAGGCAAAACGGTCAGAAAGTGGGATGTTGGCAATCTATTGTACATTTTGCAGGTGATTCAGTTATTGATGTGACGAAGTCTTGGGAATGGCCAAGTAAGTGAGTAAAAGCTGGTGGGAGCTAGGAAGTTCGACCGACTAAGACGCCAGGGTGTTGGACAAATCACCCTCACGGATGTTGAAGTCTCCAAAAATGATGGCAGGAATGACGTGGTGAAGAAGCCAGCTATCCGGTGCTGAAGCCATCCATGGTGAGGGGGAATGACCAGGAGGCAGTGGAATGACAGCATCATCTGTGTAGGAGGGGTCACAGCGTCTGATAAGTGCTCCAAGTGGCTTGGGTTTTTGAAAGAAGAAGGTTTAGCAGCTGCAGTGCATGCTCGCTTTGGCAGCACATATACCAAGATTGGAACGATATGGAAATTAGCACGGCCCCTGCGAAAGGATGACATGCAAATTTGTGAAGCGTTCCATATTTTTTACAAAAATGCAGCTAGAAGAGAATACATTCTAGTATTTGATGGCAGAGTAGGGAAATTGTAGTTAACAATAATTTATTGTATATTTCAATATAGGTAGAAGAGAAGAATTATATGTTCCCAACACAAAGAAAAGGTGCATGTTTGAGGTGATGGCTATCCCAATTTTACCTTGATTTGATCATTACACATTGTATATAGGTAAAATATCATGTGTACCCCCAAAATAGGTGCAATTATTATATATAAATTTTTTTAAAAAATTTAAAAAGAAACTGCAGTAGAGAGCAAGGAAGACACATACCCACCTCCTGGTTCTGAAATATATGAGGCATGGGAGACAAAATTGCCCCAACTGGAAAGGGCTTCTGAGGAAACACGTTCTTGGGGGAAGCTGGGTTTCTCTTGAATCAAGAAAGTGACGGAGCCAGACAGAGAGGACCAGGATTTCCAGAGGGCGTGGCCACTGGATATGGGGGCAGCATGGCATTGAGTGTCTATACAGTGGTGCATAATCTGGGAGGCTCTGACTCCTGACAGCGGCTCAGGAGAACAGGAAGCTGAGGCATAATGGGATTGATTAGTCCTCAAGGCATAGCAGTACGTGACCGAGGAGAGGCAGGGCCTTCAGTTGGAGACCTGGGGAAGGGACTGACTGGCTGCAGTTAGTGCCAGGTGGTGACAAAGGTCAGGGTGGCTGATGCAGCCACCACTGGAGCTGTATCAGCTATTCACATGTGGTGATGGAAGGCGTGAATCATATCACAGGAAACATCAAAGTAAGAAAGGCATTTGAGATATCCCCAGTCAACTCTTTTATTTTTCAGATGAAGAAACTGAGGGCCAGAGAGGTCAAATAATGTGTCTAAGGTCACCAAGCTAGTAAGTGGGAACAGAATTTATTCAGCGTAGAGACGGGTGTATAGTTTGTGTATACTGTGGTCCGAGGCTGGGTGGAAGGAGCAGGAACCTGGGGAAGTCTCTTCTCCCAACCTGGCTGAGCTGGGAGCGCACTCTGTCTTGCTGTGCCTATCCTCTCCTTGTAGTCACCCTGTTTGCTCCCAAAGGGGCCTGACATGAGGAACCATTGGAAACCTGAGAGCCTGGACTCCAACCCATCAGCCCCTGCGGCACCTTGGTCCAGTGCCCTAGCTTGTCTGGCTTTCAGGTCTCTGCCTGTGATCGTGGGCATACTTCTGTGGCAACAAGGAGGTGTGGTGACCTGTGAGCTGCTGTGGGCAAGGCTGCACCCAGTCTTTCAGGGGTGGGCTCCTGTCTGACCAATGACGGAATTACCGACCCTGCACCCAGCACTGCTTCCACTGCTTGCATGAAGCTCAAGACTTAGCTGAGGACACCAGACTTGCTCGAGGGACTCACAGGCTTAGTGGTAAAAGAGACCTGAGAAGTCTTAGAATTCAGTTGCCTCACATTTCAGAGGAAAGTAAGGCAGGCCGTGGGAACAACAGAACAAGAGCTTTGGACCTCTACCCTAGGACCCCAGCATTCGAGGGGTGTCTGGTGGGCCCTGCCCCTCTCCTTCCTGCAGAGCACCCCAGAAGCAAAACACGGGGAGCCTGGCCCCCAGTGGCAGGCTCCTAGGCCAGGAGCCTGGGGCAGGCATCCAGTGGATCGTGGTATCTGGGGGTCCCTTTTGCTGCTCAGGAAAGGATGCCAGTGAACGTGGCCCTGAGGAGCTGGCTCCTGCCTTTCAGCCCCTCTCTCCTTCCAGCCTGCGCAAGTGTTAAATACAGCATCAAATTAAGCAAAATTAAATACATTTCCATGCAGCATTTTTCTCTTGACTGAATCAAACAATGCGGTTGCCATAGCAACAGCCTCTTCTGAAAAGGTCACCTGCAAGAAACTGTGTTTTAGGTACAACTCAAGGAGATTATGGGGGATTAACTCATTTTATACATATATATTAAATATATATTTTTTCCTTTAAAGGGACTAATATCCAACTGAGCTGGAAGATACCCACAGAAAAATTTTAAGTCCCTGATAAAGGATTTTTTTCCTCGCCCCACCTTTTTTTTTTTTAACCAGCATGCAGTGGGGTGATATCTGAAATGGCGACTCTGTTTTTACTTGGCTTTAATTAAACCTCAGTCGGGGCTGAGAAATGTGGTGAAGCGAGATAATTGCACTATTCCCAGTACAGTTTTTAAACTCCAGCTTTGATATGCACCTCGTGACAGCCTGAACTGCACCCAGACTCCTGGGGCTGCTTGGAGCTCAGCTCATAACCACCCCTCTCAACCTGTGGGCATCTGGGGACCAGCACTGGGAACGCAGGCAGGGGGAGGTGGGGACCCACGCCATCTGCGCCGAGGTGAGGAGAGGCCGGGTCTCCTATCTAAAAAGTTCATCTTTGGCGTTCAGGAGTTTGCCCCTGGACTTTAAAATCCAAGCTGTCAGGGAAGGAGGAACATGAGCCAGTCTAACTCAGAAAGAGAATGGGATGGGTCTTCTCTAGCTTTTCTCCGTAATTTAGAGAGTCACTAGGACTCTCTTCATTTCCAGGAAACCCTTACCGGATTTGGGTTGAGTCTCGCTGCCTGGCTCAGGCTCCTTTGTGAGTGTCACAGGCAATCTGAGGGGCAATAGCTATTTATATTCAGTGCTTTCCATCAAGAGGTGTGGCGTTCCCGCAAGAAAGAGTTTCCAAATTTCCTATGCTCACACAGCCCCACACAGCTGTGTGTGGGTGCCACATGGCCTGGCCAGCCTACCCAGCGATGGTGTGGGTGTGGCAGCATTCTGGCTGTTCTGGTGCCAGGGTAATGGACATCTGCAGCTGAGCTACACAAGGGGTGTGTCTGGCCTCTTCCCCGTCTCCTCCTGAGTCCTGCTTGCTTTCCAGGAGGGGAGAGAGTGGGCCCCTGTCCTAGGCCAGGAGGCTGAGGGTGTCCAAGCAGAGGGTTAAGACAGATGAGGAAACAGGAGACTGGAAATCTGCATGACTGAGCTGGCTTCCTGGGCACCCAGATTGCTTAAGCCCAGGAGTTTGATGTTGCTGTGAGCTAGGTTGATGTCACGGCACTCTAGCCCGGGTGACAGAGTGAGAATTAGTCTCAAAAAAAAAAAAAAAAGGAAAAGAAATGTTCCTTCAGTGCCTTCCTAGTGGCTAACCTGCCATCATATAAAACTTCTTTCCCCTTCTGTCCTCAAATCCCCAGATCCCCAGACCCCAGACCCTTCTCTTAATTTACCCGTGTTAGACAAGGTAGCCTTGTGTCGTATAGTAAAGAGGGGAACTTGCAAGATAGGCAGACCTGGATTGAATTCTGGCTGCCACTTACCAGTTGAATGCCTCCCTTTTCTTATCTGTCAAATGGGGATAACAGTAGCTACTGTCATAAATATAGGGTCGCTCTGAAGATTGAATGAAATGACCTGAGGGAAAGTAGCTGGATAACATAGGTGCTCAATGGATGTTTGCTCAATACTGTATTTCAGAAACATGACTTTTGTACAAAACAAGCCATGTCTTTCCTTTCCTGTGAAATCCAGCTTGCCAGCCCAGGGATGACTGCAGAGATTAAAGAAGGAACAGCAATTTCTAACTGTAATCCCCTAATACAATCACTGGCGGTTTTCTTGAACTCTTAAGAAAAGCAAATCTACAGTTATCCAGGGAAGAATTTTATTTTTAGAGCATCTCAACTCTCTGAACTCACACACACCCTTAAAACAAGATCCCCAAGTGCCTCGCAAACTAGAAAGACCTAGGGGAAGACCACTGTTCCAAGTGGAGAGGGCTTGGCCTTTGAGTGACTCAAACCCAGCTCATTTTCCCATTTAGGACGAGGTGGGTTGCTGTCGCCATGACAGTGCTGTTGTGTGTTGCTTAGTGGTGGCTTTGGTCACATTCCTTTCCCTGTCTTGGGTCCCACTGCTCAGCTTGTCAAACGAGGAGATCTCCCAAGTACCTTCAGGAGACACATGGCAGGGAGAAGTTCTCTGCCAGCTCCGGGCTTTGGAGTCAGATGAAATTGGACTTGAAACGCGTCTCTGCCAATTTTACCTGCGTGACCTCTGGGTAGTTACTTCCTACTCAGAACCTCAGTTCCTGGTCTGTAAAATGGGAATTTATCTCACAGTATCATTGCCATGTTTGAATGAGATGATACGAAGTGCTCACACCCAGATCGGCACCTAGCAGTCTCTCAGTCTGTGGCATCTTGATTATATCTATACTGACGTGTGGAGGCATCAGGATCACTCGGAGGGCTTGTTAAGGCACAGATTTGCTGGGTCCCACCCTGGAGTTTCTGACTCAGGTGGTCTGAAATGGGCCCTGAGAATTTGCTTTTCTAACACGTTCCCAGGTGATGCTGCTGGTACAGGGACCACACTTAGAAAAGCACTAGTCTCTATAATCCAGCGAGGGAAATATTTGACCACTATCCATTAGGTTTGAGTCTTATAGGCATCCAACTTTGTTTTTGAGGGCTTCTAAGTGGGTAGAGAGGACTGAATTTAGACTAGTGCTGTCTGGTCTAGAACTGTCTGCAATGACGGAAATGTTCAATATCTGTGCTGGCCAATTTGGTAGTTACTATCGACCTGTAGCAACTGAACACTTGAAGTGTGGTTAGTGCAACTGAGGAACTGAATTTTACATTTAAACAGCCACATGCAGCTAATGCCTACCATATTGGACAGCGCAGGCTAGGTTCTCACAGATATGGTTGGCATTAACCAGGAAAATGAATGGTTTAGTGGGTGGTACCTCAAGAACCTAGATTGGAGTTAACACACAACATTGCAGCCACCTGCGCCTTCAGTGTGTTCCGTCTACCCAAAGACCTTCTATGGAGACTTTAGGAGCCAAGTAATGAAGCTTCCCCCTCCCTTCAGATACCTGAATGTCTAGGTATACTGCTCTCTGGAAGAAGCAGGGACAATTGAAATATCTGCAGTGTATACAGGGTTTGAATGTTCAAGTGGAATAAATAGTGATGGACCTCTTAGGGACAGTGGCACAGTAGAGAAGTGTCAAGGCCATTCCTGTATGTTTCTGGGATAGAACAAAATAAAGACACTTTCTGGAAGGAAGTAGATACCAGAAAGCAGTGTGATTTGTTCAGAGTTAAAAGATGGAAGAACAGAAGGGTCAGTTAAAATGAAAACTTTTGGCCCCAAACAAGACATCTAGGAAAAACATGAATGCGAGGAACTAATTCCTCATGGTGGTGGGGAGGGGGAAGAAGAGAATG
Source organism: Lepilemur ruficaudatus (assembly GCA_963574885.1). Lineage (NCBI taxonomy): Eukaryota > Metazoa > Chordata > Mammalia > Primates > Lepilemuridae > Lepilemur > Lepilemur ruficaudatus. The sequence continues at coordinate 60,852 of CAUYRT010083494.1, forward strand.
ATGTTTGTGGCCAGGGTGGAGAGGTGCTTGCTAATTCAGGACATTTCTGCAAGTCGGAAACCAGGCAAGTACTCCTATGCGAGAGTCATCGTGACAGTGTTTGTCCTAAAATCTCTCATTTTGTGCTGTGTCTACTCAGCTTGGGAAGGTGATAGAACATGGCAGTTAAGATCATTGGTTCTGAGAGTCACAAAGATGCAGCTCAAAACTAGCTCTGCCCCTCTGAGCTGTAGGACCTCAGGCAAATTGCATAACCTCGCTAGCCTTGGTATCCTCATCTGTAAATGGAAATAATAATGGTATACACCTATAAAACTGTTCTGAGAATCAAGTGAGGTAGTGGATCTGAAGTGCTTCACACAATGCCTGGCACATGGCAAGTGCTTTGGAGACGGCGGCTATTAGTACGTTACATACACCACTGACTTCCCTCATAGTCTCTGCAGCGAGTTCCCCCGTGGGCTGTCTCGTAAGGGGAGTAAGAGGGCTCAGACTCTGGGCACCCTTCCCTGAGTGTGTATCTTATCCTGGACCCCTTTCCTGGGTAGAGGTGACCTCTGAGCCTGTGGTGGCCCCCCGGGGGTGAGTCTTTACTCCACAACAACAGCCATGATGGATTGTGGCGCGTGTTCGCGCCAACACACGAGAAACAGCATCACCAGAGAACCAACTTAAGCCTGGCCTGATTTAGTACAGAGAAAATGACAGCTGCTGTGCTCGGCTGGCTTCCACCCAGCAGAAGGCTATTTTTTGCAAATAAAATGGTAAGTTGCTAATCAGAAAGATAAATTAAGAAGCATTAAGATAATGATGGTCTAATCACCGTCCACACAGAGAATTGCTAGAGTGAATATCCAGCTACCGAGTGCTTGAGCGCATTTGGTGATTATTTGTATTATGAAGGGAATGATGAATTCCAAGCCTGGAATCAATTTAGCTCAGGAAACCCACAAGACCAGGGAGAGGACACCAGGGACTTCGAGAGGTCATCTGGTCCCCTGCTGGCCTCCGCCCCCACCTCTGAGCAGACTGCCCCAAACCATTCTGCATTTCTGGCTGCTTCATTACTGAGGTTCCCCAGATTCTATGAGGGTACCTCTTGGTTCAGCTTCTTAGGTACCCAATACGCTTCTGCTTGGGGGCTGACTGGGCGAGGAATCTGCTCTAGTTTGAGAGCAACAGAGGGAGCTCATTTGGGAGGGAGCCGGCCACACAGCAGAGAAGAGAACCCGGGCTTCCCTTTGCCCTTCTGTAGGCTGTTGGGCAGAGGCTGTCCAGTGACATCACAGAGTCTAGAGCAATCAAGCCGTGGAGACTGTAGCTCCCCTCTTTCTTTAGCTGAAGACCCAAGGCAAGGGAGGGCGATTTAGCCAATATCTCAGAGACAGAGCCCAAATGAGGACTCAGGCTGGTATTCCTAGGCACATGCTGCTGCCCTGCAAAAGGCTCTGCTGCTGGACCTAGAAGGAACGTTGAGAAAGTACACCCCAGATTCCCAGTTCTCTCCCAATGCCTCACTGGGGATTGGGGCCTCAAAGGGTGTTAGAAATGAAATGGAGGGTGCGGTGGCTCACGCCTGTAATCCTAGTACTCTGGGAGGCCGAGGATTGTTTGAGCTCAGGAGTTCGAGACCAGCCTGAGCAAGAGCGAGACCTTGTCTCTACTATAAATAGAAAGAAATTAATTGGCCAACTAAAAATATGTAGAAAAAATCAGCCGGGCATGGTGGTGCATGCCTGTAGTCCCAGCTACTTGGGAGACTGAGACAGTAGGATTGCTTGAGCCCAGGAGTTTGAGGTTGCTGTGAGCTAGGCTGATGCCACGGCACTCTAGCCTGGGCAACAGAGTGAGACTCTGCCTCAAAAAAAAAAAAAAAAAAAAAAAAAAGAAGAAAGAAATGAAATGGAATAAATAGAGAAGGCCCAATTCACAGAGGGTCTTGCTGGCTAGGCTAAGGAGTTTAGATTTGATCTAACTGGACTAGAAATCATTTAACTTCTGTTAAGCTTCGGTGCAGCCTCACCTGCATCCTCATCTGTAACATAGAGATAATAAATGACCTCACCTGTAGGTTTGCTGTGCAACATCAATGAAAGGCTGCATTTAACACATGGACTGCCCCAATTCTTTTTCCTTGGGGCCATGGTGTTTTATTAAGAAAATAGAATAAAAATTTCAAAAACAAAACAATCCTTTTTCCTTTAATGAAAAATTTGTTATTTTTTATTGTTTTCTGTGTGTGAGTTATATGCAACTCGAAAAATAGTTCTTTCGGCTCCTAAGGTGAAGAGACGTGTGAGTTACATATGCCCCATGAGGCCCTGGGCTCAAAACCAGCGTGTGTTAAATACAACTCACATGGCGGTTAGTGTGTTAAAGTGCTAAGCTTGACACCGTTCCTATTACTGTGAGTAAATGCGGTGACGGCAGTGGTGGGGGCTGCTGCAGTCAGGTTCTACGCAGGGGTGTGCTGGAGCCAGCTCGCCAGAGCTGACTGATACATTTTTAGAATCTTGCAAACTGATGGTTAAACACAGCCATTGTTAATATTAAATTATACACATTTGGTATAATACTAAATTATACATATATTAAAAACAAAGGTAAAAAATACTAAAAAACTCAGGTGGGGGGTGAGGCATGAAAAATTACCTATGGGGCACAATGCATACTATTCGGGTGATGAGTACACTAAAAGCCTAGATCTCACTGCTATACAATATATCCGTGTCCGTGTAACAAAACTGCATTTGTACCTCCTAAATATACTGAAATTTAAAGAAAAAAATATACTAAAAAACGCATGACTTCCTAAGCATTTTACTATCATCTATGCCCTTTAGGTTATTTGCCTCCTTGGCACCTGCAGGGTGGAAATCCCATGTGATGGCGGGCTACTCTGCATCCCTTCCCAATTTTGCCTTCAGTGACCTCACCTTGGTAGCTTGAAATTGGCCGTGGTGGGAGTATTATTCCAGAAATCCACTGTTAAATATTTACCAGCACGCTCCCAGCGGGTGTACCATAGGCAAGAGAGGGGGCATGCTGGAGGTGTATGAAGGGCTGTAAGAAAAGCCCAGCCCAGCCCATTGCTGGGCACAGAGTGCACACTCAGTTCGTGATGGATGTAACTGGGGGGCCTGGGAGGAGGAAAGGAGTGTGAAGCCTGATGCCTACAGGCGGGTTAGAAACTGCAGAATCGTAACTAAAGGAAATGTGGATGCTTCACAAATTTGAATTCTTAAAAACTTGCGTGTCCATTGAGTGTTTAAAAATCAAATCATGTCCTAAAGGTGTTAGGAAGCTGTCATTGAAAAGTCCCATGGTAAATAATATTGAGGGGAAAGAATCCTTTTGCAACATAAACAGTTCCTCCCCCTGCAAAGTGAACCTTAGGTAAAAATAGATTTTTACCCAATTTCTTTAAAGTAAGTTCCACCAGCCTACATGGTGGGCACCAGGCAACCTCTGTCCGCTCCTGTGGCCACCCCCTTGCCACCCACTGAGGTTATGGGGAGAAGAGGTACTGAGCCGGGTGTCACCTGCCCGGGCCCTGCTGGGCCCCCCAGCTGTGTACGCTGTGCTCTGCAGCCTCTTCTCCTCCCTCCCTGTCCCCTCAGTTCCTTGGGAATCTGGCCTTGGATTCACACTGGGAGGGACATCTGCACATGTGGACCTTGGCCCTTTCTTGTTTCAGGCCCTGGTGATGCTGTTTGGCCAGAGTCTCCCAGGGGTGACTTGGCCAGGATGTGCAGGGAAGGACAGCACATGCTGTGAGGGTGAAGGCCGCGTTTGGCCGTTGGGTTCTTCTTGGCCTTCTTGAGAGGGAGGGTGTCGCTGATACTTTCATCCTGGAGAACGTGCTGCACGTGGGATCCTTCAGCTCCCTTGAGCCAGCGCTTCTGGGTTCCCTGCTGCCTGTGAACTTGTCAGCTGAGGAGGCCCTCTTTGTCTCTGACCTTTTTCTTTCTCAGGCATCTCATATTAATAATCTTACAACATTAACCCTCAGCAGGTACATATTTTATTGTCCCCATTTTGTAGATGAGAAAATTGAGGCACAGAGGTTTTTCATTGGTAGGTGGTGGAACTGGGACTCAGCTGTGGGCTGTCTGACCCCAGAGCGCCGGCAACCAGTGGAAGGAGAAGCAGCAGCCCTGTGAGGAGGACCCAGGGGTACCCCAGCTCCATCAGCCCAACTTAGCAGCTCTGGGACTGGTCGGGAGACCCACACAGCAAAGACCAATCCCCTGCCACAGAGAAAGGATGTTAGCAGCCAAATGCTCTAAGGTCCCTATGGAAACAGAGCCTGACTCCTCCACCCCCTGTGGCGTGGCGGGGAGGAAGAGGTGCTCAGGGCCTCACCCTTTCCCCTTCCCCGGGTAGTCACTCCCTCCCTGCTCCCTCCAAAGCCTGGGTGTCTACAGGCAGACCCTGGAGCAACGTGTGGCTTTGGGCTAGTTCCAGTTGAGTAAGTGGGGGAGGAAAGGGGCTGGAAATTCCTGAAGGCTCAGTCTTCTGGGGAACAAATGCATCTTCTTTCTCCCGGGCCTTCTCGGCAGCTGCTGAGCTGCAGAATTTATCGAGGCCCTTCATGCTTTGTGACAGACTGCTAATGAAAGAGAGGCCAGGGCTTCTGCGTCTGCCTTCTTTGGTTTCTAATTTGTCCAGGGATTCTATCCCCAAGAGGGGCAAGTGACTTGGAAGCCAGGAGGGCCCCACAGAACCCTGTCAGCAGGGCTTGGCTTGAAAGGCCCCTGCCGAGGGCCACCCAGGGGGCTGCTCCCAGCTCCAAGTACCTGCCAGGGATGTGAAACATGCCCTGGGATTAATGGGAACCAGATGGGCAGGACAGCCCCTCCACCTGGCCTGCACCAGAGAAACGCTCAGATTTCTGGCATTGTGGTGAAGCTTTCCTTAGGAGTTCTCAGATACCGTGTTTTGCTCCAGGCCACATGCCTGGGAACAGAAGCCAGGAGTTCTGGTCCTTTCTGTTCAGATGAAAAGATGAGGAAACTAGGAGGGCCCTTAGTGGTCTCCCTGTGTGATGGTTCTCAACCCCAGCTGAACGTGGGAATCACTGGGGAGCTTTTTAAAACTACTTGGGCCTGAGCCCTACCCTAGACCACTACATAAAAATCACTCGGGAAGGGGTCCAGGCATTGTTTTATTTTAAAAGCTTCCCAGATGTTCTAATGTGCTGCCCAGGTTGAGAGCCACTGAACTCTTTCTTCCTTTATAGACACTTCAGGATTGAGGCAGTGGCCAGCCCAAAGTCACAGAGTCAGGACCAGCAACTCTGTTTCCAACTCCCAGCCTGGAGTTTGTTCTCCCACGCTATGGTGGCATGTTCTTCTGTGTCCCTGCAACTCATTGGCCCTGCAGAGGGCCTATTAAAGATTGCAGTTGCCTTTTTTTTTCTGCCTTGCCTATTTTACTCACCAGTTTGTGTCCCTCTCTTTGGAACCCTTCATAAACACATTTCCTCTAGGAAGTGCTGCCCGACCAGCCCAGCTCTTCTCACGATATGGACCATCCATAACCTTGCTACTCAAAGTGTGGTCCGCAGACCAGCAGCACCAGCGTTGTCTGGGAGATTGAGAAATGCCTCGGCATGTCTTCACTCAACCCAGACTGGCTGAATCTGAATCTGAATCTGAATCTGCATTTTGGTAAGATCCCCGGTGATTCGTCAGCATCTTACAGATGGAGAAGCACTGATATTTGTTGTTGAACATACTCCTTGTCAGATTCATTGGTGTAGGTTTTGTCTCAACAATAAAATTGCCTTCTTCTTGAGAAAGAAGAAGGGTTAGGGTTAGGGTCTTATGTATCTTGCATGTAACATACAGTAACACAGCACAGCACAAGACACAGAGTAGGTGCCTTTTACCTTTTGGTTGACCTGAAACAATCTCTCCTAGCTGCCCAGGTTGTAGAGATCTCAGGAGGTTGGACACAGAGTCAGGAAATCCTCAGCTCTTCAAGCTGAACCCACAGCAGACCGGGGCCCTGTTGACCAGGGGAAATCTCTTAGCTCCCAGTTGGGAGACCCCCACAGCAAAATGAGCCCGGAAATGGGGAAAGGTAATGAGCATCCCTCCCAGCCGACTCAGTGCCCATGCTGTGCTAGGCATCTGCTCTCTTCCCACTCCCTCTCATCTACTCTGTGACCTGGGCAGATAATGCAACTTGGTCCTTCGGTTTCCTTTTCTTCGAAATGAGAACTATAGTGTCTGTGCCACATACCTGCTGGGGTCACTTTGAGTTTGGGGCACGAGAAGGCATTCGGTAAATGCTTCGAATGAGGGTCAGGTGAGACCAGGGCTGCAGAAGGACTTTGCTACCTCTAGTCTTATATACGTCTAAGGTCATTTTCATATTCTTCCTTTTCCCATTTTCTGGATGAGCAAACTGAGACATTGTTCTCAGCCCTTGAGCTTTCAGGTTCTGGGTCAGACTTGAGCAGAAACAGTTGCCCCTGTGCTGCAGTTGGAGTCCCATGGAGAAAGGGACTTGTCATAAAGGAACAAAACAAGTGCTACCCAGGCTGGAGCAGGGAGTCAGCCTGGCCAGATCCTGATGGAAGAGGAGATGAAGGTGGGACAAAAGACTAAACCATAAATCACTTTTCTAAAAAAATCGCTGCTCAACATGAGCGTGTCACCTGGTACTCATTAAATGTGTGAGCACCTTCACCAGAGGCCTGCACTGTCTGGATGCTTTATCCTTTGCCCAATAACCGTTCATCAGCCCACAGCAGCCCTGGCCCTGTGAGGGCTGGGTCTTGCCTGGCTGCCACAATCTGTTCCTATTTCATCTTAAAAAATAAAATGGATAGGATGTTGTATTTCTCCCCCACCCCCAGCATGAAAGAGGGGAGATCAGAGCTGTCTCCCACCCCCCCCCCACCCCTTGATGAAAAATTAACCAACTGCGCAGAGCAAATGAATCCCCGAGGGGGATGAGGTCTCTGATGTGAGCTGGGCTGGGTTCTGGAAGCTCCAACAATCCTCCTGGTCGTCGGTTCTCCAGCCCCTGGATCCGTGGACAGGTGTGGCAGCATGCTAATCGGCCACTCCCCCCCCCCCCGCAGCCAGCTGTGCCCAGCAACTGGTGGCGCTGAGAGGGCCCCGGTCAGGTTTCCGATGTGATGCAAGTCCCCGTGTGCTTTGAGGGAAATGGAGTAGCTTGAAGCACACTCTGGTTTACCTCTGTCTCCATGTCTCTTCTGTGGGCCTCCTGAAGACAGAGGCTGAGTCTCATTTGCGTCTGAATCCCAGCACCTAACAGAGACCAATAAAGAGCAGTGACGGTGATAAACGAATGAATAAGCGAGTGCGTGAGTGAGGGCTTGACTGTGAGCCGAGCGTCTACCCCACAGGTTCATCTCAGTCCTTGGGACACCGTGCATCCATTTACTCGCTCATTCAGTCCGTCCATAAGCGTGCACTGAGCAGCGTGGTAATAAAGAACATGCAGTTCATTCATTCTTTATTCTTATTATATTAATGCATTCATTCAACAAACACTGGGTACCAGGCCTGTCCTAGTGCTGGGGATACAGAGGTAGATGCTCAGTCTCTGCCCTCAAGATGCGCACAATGTGATGGGGAAACGGCTCAGTAACCTGAAAACCACAAGGCGCATGTGCTAACAGCCTTGAGATGGGATTCCTGAGCCACTGTGGGAGCCAGAGGAGGGTATCCAACTCCACTGAGGAGACCGGGGGCAGGGGGTGGGGGGCGTATAGTGGGGGGTGAGGATCTGACACCTGAGCTGAGCCTAGAAGGGCGGGTGGGAGTTAATAAGGAGAAGATGATGGGAGAAACATGTTTCTGGCCAAGACAGAGGCAGGACTAAGCCCTCATACCCTGTCGTGGTGACAGGCTGTAGGGCACCAAGGGCATCTCTACCCACCTTTCGCCTCGGGCTGCCCTGATTTGCACCAAACCCAGCTCTGGCAGGACGGTGCTGCTGAAAGAACAAGGGATGGGGTCGGGAGACTTAGATCAATCATCATCAGTGAAATGTCTCTGGGCCTCACTTTCCTTGCATGTAAAATCAAAGGCCAGCAGGTGGACCCTAAGATTTGCTCCCTGTCACATTGTAGGTTTACAGTGGGCCTCTCCCAGGAGCTGGCTGGGTATCTTTGGGAGAGGCTGAGAGGGCCAGGTGGATGAGACTGCACTCTGATGCCCCTCAGCTTTGGATTCTGTCTCTTTCTGCCCACTGCAGGCTGGTCAGGTGGGCCTGAGTGTGCCACATGATCTCCCAGGACCAATGTGCACAGAGCTCTGTCTCCTAGAGCAGAGAACAAGTCCTCCTCTTCAATATTAGGCTAGTCACCACACAAAACAGTTTGGTGGTTCCTCAAAAAACTAAGCATAGAATTACCACTTGAGCCGGCAATTTCATTCCTATATATAAAGTCAAAAGAATCAAAAATAGGAACTCGAACAGGTAACTGCACACTCATATTCATAGCGACATTACTCACGATAGTCGAAAGATAGAAACAACCCAAGTGTTCACCAACTGATGCAGAGGTAAAGAAAAGGTGGCATATCCATATGATGGAATATTATTCAGCCATGAAAATGGATGAAGTTTTGATCCATACTGCAACATGCATGAACCTTAAAAACATATGGTAAATGAAAGAAGCCAGACCAAAAAAAGGGACAAATATTGTATGATTTCACGTATACGAAATACCTAGAATAGACAAATTCAAAGAGACAGGAAGTAGATTGGGGTGGCTAAGGGCTGGGGAGAGGTGAGGATGGAGAGTTATAGCTTTTAGGGGTGCACGGTTGCTGGTTGCTGTTTGGGGTGATGGAACAGTTTTGAGAACAGATAGTGGCGATGGCTGCACAACAATGTGAATGTAATCATGCCCCTGAATGGTATACTTCAAAATGGTTAAAATGGCGTGTTTCATGTTATAAACATGTTACCACAATTAAAAATAAATCCTAGGCTAGCTTTTGCAGAAGATCAACCAATCAATACTTTATCCGATAGCCCCTTTCCAGCCACCTTTCCAGCAGGCCTTCCCCCCTTAGGACTTCTCTCAGCACTGAGTTCTGCCAGGCTGGTGTGTTTCATTTTTGTTTTTATTTCCTGCATCTGCATCTGCTACCACCAGAATCTATTATTGCTCTCTGGGGCTCGTGCCCCTGACAGCGATTATTTGTACATGTAAATCAGAGAGTCAGGGACAAAGCTTTAATGACAGTCTCTCGGAGGTGGCAGTGGCAGCAGCAGGAGATGAATGAGTGGCAGCCCCCGCTGGGTCCCCTCTGGTGCGGTGCTCAGGGGTGGAGTGGGGGTGGGGGGACTGACTAGATCTGGTCCAGGTTCAAGGAACTCTTTCTGGGAGTCATGTTGATTCTGCCTCTGCGTCCTTTAAAGGCAAGGTTCATTTGTGAATCCTCAGCTCCAACGCAAGGCTGGGTGCGTAGTGGGCACTCCATTCAGGACTGATGGAACTTAGCAGGTCCAGCCATGCGTGGGAAGGCAGCTTTCATTCATGAGCCTGGTGGCAGCCACCCCTTCCTTTCTCTCTTCCCGTTGCTATCTGCCAGAACGCTGCAGTCCTAGAGAGCAGGCGGGGATTTCCCTCAGACCGAGGCTGCACTACCTGATAACTGAGAAGTGCTTGCCTTAAAGAGAGAAAAGACACCCGTTCAACACTGAGGGCACTTATCAACTCTTGATGTGCATGTGCAATGTGGAAGTTGGGGTCCTGGGAGAACCAGAACCCACAAAGTGGGAGACTGTGGATGTTACTGGGCTTGGTTTACCTTTTGGGGGCTATGCAGTCACACTGGACCACTTAAGCTTGTTTACAGACCAAGATCAAAGGGGAAAAGCAAGATGCAGAACAGTGTTGCAGAGTATGCTGCCATTTATGTCAAAAACATACATGTTTGTATGTGCATACAATCTCCCTGGGAGGTAGACATGAAAATTATACCAGTAATTGCCTCTGAGGGTGGGTGGGGGAATGGGGTGCTTCAGGGTCAGAAGTGGGAGGAATACATACATATATACATACGCACACATATGTTTATAATTTGTACTGTTTAAATTCCTTACCATATGCTTTTAATTGCCTAATCACAAAAACAAATTTTTTTAGGCTGACTCCATGTGTTGCAGTGGGCAGGTGGATGCCTAATGGGGCCAGTGAGTGAAGGTTAGCTCTGCTTCCCTCTGATTTCTGTTGGTCTGTTGTTTTCAGAAGGAGGTTGGAGAAGTGGAGAGAGGCCCTTCTGTCCCTGGGGAGCTCACCCAAGTGTTAGGTGTTACTTGAATTTCTTCCTTGGGAAGAGCTCTTCCTTTGTCAACAGTCTGTTTCCTTGTTTTTTGGCTTCTTGGACAGATGTACCTGGCAGCTTTGCCCTCTTACCCTCTGGGCACCTGTGTTGTTATTGCTCAGGCCTGTCCAGAAGACATCCCTGTTTGTCTTTGCAAATCTTATCTCTTTAAACTCTGGGACGAATCAGTCCTCCTTGATCATCAGTCTCACATGAAGTTCCTTTTCGTCTGAGTAGTTCACACACACGCACACACACACTTCATCCCTCGGGAAATGCAACATCTCCCATCTCCCTCTTACCTCTTACTCAAATGTTGTCAAAATGGCTGTGGATATTACCTTTAATCTCATTTCCCCTATTGTTGATTGAAGGAGGAAAAAAAAATCAGAATGTTTCAGAACATTTTGAGCAATGGAAAACTGCGTTAGGAAGGAAGTCGTCTCCCCAACTGAACTCTGTAGTTCACGGCCACTAATGTTATAATAACATTTTGCTTAAATAACAAAACTTCCTAACATCACTATTCTACTTAACTTGTAATTTCAGGCAATTATTTCCATGTTAACTAGAGGAAATTAACACATTAAACAGAAACGCAAATGATTCCAGCTCAAAGTTGTTTTCAATATTTCTACTAAGGAACTAGTTTTTATTGTATCTTCATTTGCACAAGTATTTATGGGCTGTCTCCTTTGGGCCTGATAGTGAGCTGTGGGATGCCCAGAAGCCTAATATTATGGAGCTTACAATCCCCAAGAGCAAGACTAAAAGGCGTGAACCACAGCCATGGAAGACATTCTAGAGCCAGTGGCCAGAAGAGAGGTACAGGAAAGAGCTGACTTGACCAGCCTAAAAAACAAACAAACAAACAAAAACTGACTAACGTATGCAAAGAAAGGAGAAGTCAGTGCTGAGTAGAGGAGCTGGGAGAAGTCAGGCTGGTGGAGAAGGAGCCGTGTGAGGCGGGCCGTAGAGGACATAGGGCAGGGTGGAGAGGCGCTGTGGCAGGGCGTGGAGGTGGAAGACACGAGCCAGCTCTCCGCAGTGGAAAGGTTAATGTGTGCGTAGGATGCGGTGTGGTAAGATGGAAAAGGTGTGGGCTGGAAAGTAAGAAAGGCCTGAGCGCCAGTCCCAGGCCTGCTATTCACTAGTTCTGTCACTTCCAGACGGTCACTCTTACTGAGATCCACTCGTTCTTATGCAAAATGAGCAGGTTAATGTCTACCAGGCAAGGCTGTTATGAGTATCACATGAGATAACAAACGGCACATACTAAATGCACAATAATTGCTAGCACCCTCCACCACCTGCCTCGGGGTGGAGTATTGGGGTCCCTTAAGAGTGAAGGGGGAGACACGATTATGGGGAGCTGTTACTAGCAGGCTAAAGAACTGAAACGCTGCCTTGTAGGGCATGAGAGCCACTGGGAGTTTTTGCACAGTGAAATAGTAAAGGTCATGCTTTTGTCGGATCAGTCTGGCAGTGGCCTCCAGGAGGACCAACAGACAGCAAAGCTAGAGGCGGTGCTGCAGACTGCAACATTCGCTCACGAGAGAAGCAAGCCAAGGATGAATCTGCGGCTTGGAACCTGAGTGTTCAGACCACCACGATGCCCCTGACAGAAATGAGCAAGGTAGGATGAAAAACTGAAGGAGGGGGACGATTCTAGCACAACTTGAACATGAGGTGACAGCTAGACGTCCAAAGGAAACGTCCAGTCGAGATGACAGTCCTTGGGAGAGAGAGGTTGGCTCCAAAGAGACGGACTTGAGAATCGAGCTTTCCTATGGCTCAGATCGGTGCCTGTGTGTGTGAGGACGAGGACACGGCATGCTGAGGGATGCAGTGGGAGAGCGGGCACAGCACGGTAGCGTGGGGGTGTCCCGCAGAACAGGGGAGACCCTCGTGTCAGCTGTGACCATGGGTAAATCACAATGAGGTCTGAGACAAGGTCACTGGATTTGGCAAGAAGGTGGCCTTCAAAGAGGGCCGTTCCAGCCTGAACCCACGTGGATTGCCCCCTCCTGGCCGCCGTTACCTTTTCTGTTTGCACCATTTGGCATCTGGCTTCTGCTCGCTTATTCTTTCGAGATGGCTGTCTTCTGTCTTCTCTCATTAGGTACCGCGTGTAGTCCGCCCCTGCCCAAGATGTCTCAAAGCTCTTCGAGAATGTTCCTCTGTTCTCTCTGCCCCATACCACCCGGTACGTGGAAGGCAGCCTTTCCAGCTCAGGACAGGGCAAATCCAGGCTTCCAGTTGCTCCGGTCATCCCAACCCCTCTCTTTCTCTCACACTTCCCACCCGTGTCTTCAGAAACCTCGCTAGACCCGACTTCCCCCTGCCTCCTCTGCTCCCTCCCTGGCCTGAGTCCCTGCTGTCCCCAGCCTGGATTATTGCGGCAGCCTCCTAACCACTCACCCTGCTCGCATCCTTCCCTTTTCAGTCTGTGCTCAACCCAGCAGCCAGGGTCTCCACTGAGAATGAAAATCAGATCATGTCCCTCCTCTGCTCAAAAGCCTCCGGAAGCTTCCTCTTTCATTCAGAGTGACCACTCAAAATCCTCCCTCGTCCAGGTCTCTGCTGGTTCAGCCACATCTCTGGCTATCACTGCTCCAGCCACGCTGGCCTCCCTGCTGTGCCCCCAACACATGACCCCCAGGTGCCCACCTAGGTCCCCTCAAGTCTCTGGTCCACTGTCACCTAAGCAATGCGGTCATCTAACTACTTGACATAAAAGAGCAAGCTCCTTCCCTTCCGGCTCGCGGTGCTCTCGATCCTTTTCACTCTGGCTTGTGTTTCTCCGCGGCTCTTGTCTCCATCTGGCACACTATGCGTTTACTTGTTTATTTACTATCTGTCTCTCCCAATTAGAAGTATGTCCTGCGAAGAGGGGGAGTTTGTTTTGTTCACTGCATTGAACCCATTGCCTAGAACAGTGCCTGGCACAAAGTAGGTGATTAATAAATATGAGTTGAATGAAAGAGAAGTGAAACTAACATTTGAAGGTGCTTACTATGTGCTAAGTTGTGCTGTAAGCACTTGCACTTATGTTATTTCATTTACTCCTCATACCCATCCTTAGAGTATTATTCTTCCCATTATATAGATGTGGAAACAGATAAATAGAGATATGACCAATATTTATTTATTTAAACTGAGGGTTTAGAATGGAAGCAGATAGCAAGGAGTGAGTAGTAGATCATTTGGCTTCAATTTGCTCTCATTTGTTCATCCACAAAATATTTATTAAGCACCTGAGTATGTCAGGCCCTCTGCTAGTTTCTGGGGATCTAAAATTGAGTAGAAAACAATTTTTGATCTCCAGTCTAGTGGTGTCAATGGCTTTTGCCATTGAAGCAAAAGCTAAGAACATGCGGTAAGTGCTATAATAGAGGCCGGAACTCATCAGTCAGGAAGAGAAGGTAGGAAAGTGCTGCATTCCGGAGAAGTCAGAGAAGGCTCCCTGGAGGAGGTGATGCTTGAGATGGTGACTCTGCGAATGAACACTGTGCATTTAAGAAAACTGGCTGTTCCTGGAAAGATAAGGACGGAACTCTTGAGCTTGGTGCACGGGCCCTCTGCCTGCCTCACCAGCCTCATCTGCAGCCAACCCTTCCTCGTAAACACACACATCATGTCCTGCATGCACTGTGCTACTTCCTGCCCGTGCAAATGCTATTTCCTCTGTCTGGAACATGCTCCCCTCCCCCACTCCATTTTTATTCTTTGAAGCTCAGCTCAGGGTCATCCCCTCACCATATTTTGAGCCCCATATTCCACCCCCCGCTGTACATTAGCTCATTGTCACATTTCCATAACTCCCTGCAAACAGTAACCCTTCTGAGGACAAACAGTCCTGATCATCTCTGCTGGTGTGTGACATGGCGGGCCTGTCACATAGACACTCAATGTATACTGTTGAACTGAGCTGAGCCTGTGCTCGAGGGGAGAAGAGGGCTTTTAGGGCTTGGGAAGTCCCACACACAGCGAGGGCACCTGGGAGCCGTCGGTCGAGCAGGCCTGGCTGGATAAGCAGAAGTGAGGGGAAGTCAGTGCCCCTCGGGAGGTGGCATGAAGGAAACAGGCAGAGGCTGTTAGTAGCCTTGGGACTGTGGTGGTGTACGCAGGAGCAGATGAAGTGCTATGCACAGGATACTCTTACAGCTGGGTGTTGGGAGACCTGGAAAAGCAAAGCGTTCTGCTGAGTGACGTTTTGGCCCTGTGGGCCATCTTGTGTATGAGTCTCCACATTGGGCCCACATGGGGCACCTTGGAAGCAGCACATTGGTCACAGGGTTGTAGGCACATCACCTCCTCCCTCCCTGCACACCTGGGCTGCCTTCTCCCTCAGCCTGGCCACCTGAGTGCAGGACTCTTTCTGAAACTGGCTTGAGCTCTGAAGCAGCAGCTGGAGTGTCAGCCCTGACTCTAGGGAGGGTAAAGCAGAACCTCTACCCCCATCCCTGTTCCCTCAGCCTCATGGGGCACTTGGCCTGGGCTGTGCGCAGGCAGAGCTTGGGGCCCCGAGCTCTGAGCAGCTGAAAGGCCAGACCTTAGCAGTGTCAGGTACCAGATAAGTACTTGGAATGAATGAATGAATGAAGCCCAAGCTTCAGGGCTGTCAGAAGAGGCCAAAATGTGGTCTCAGATTTTGATTCCTGACCTTTGACTTATTTCCATTGTCTCCTCATGCCCTGCTGGTCCCTTTCTTCATTCTCACCTGACCATTGGTTATCGTGTTATAGGCCAAGACATTGTCTGAGTGTGTAACTCCGGCTGCCTCCCCCTCCCTGGGCACCAGATGAGGGAGACGGTTAGACAAGCCCACCAGCTGTGCCCATGGAGAAAGGAGAGCTCACTGCCAGGGCGAAGGGCAGTGGTGGAGGGAAGGTGTGCTCAACCAGAAGTCAGGGAGGTGGGGGTGGATCCTGGCAGTACCATGTTCTTGTGACCTTGGGCAAGCCATTTAGCATCGCTGAGCCTCCGTACATCTATCAATTAAATGGGATCAATTATATCTGCCTTGTTGATCTCAAAGACCTTTAGGAGAAATTAAGGGTTGTGTAAATGTTTTACAAACGTCACTGGTAGGAGCCTGAAGTTACTGTCCTGAGGTCCTCCTTATTCCCCCACCTGGAGAGGGTGAGAATGAGGAAGCTTGGAGTTGGGAAGAAGGCTGTATCTCCTCGCATCCTCCCACCTGGGGGGCTCTGCCTTCCTGAGCCTAGGTTCTGGACCAGAAGTGACCATGGGGCTCCCTGAAAGCTGTGGAGCAAACCCAGAAGGACCAAAACTAGCTCAGTCTCTTCCCATCTCTCCATTTGTTTCTGAGACACCTTGTCTGCTGTCCCCTCATGGCAGTGCTATGCGTGATATAAGGTGGGCCTTGGGCCTGGCAGACAGATGACTTTCCCCCCTAAGTAGACAACACTTGGTTATCCCTGGGTGACTGTCCAGGGCTTGGGTCACCAGCGTCTGGAGAGAGTCCAGGGCAGGGAGCGGAAGAGAGCTGACCCTGTGCTCTATAGCTGTCGGGTCTCCTGCATGGCAGTGTGAAGGGTGGCAGAGGGGACAGGAAGGGACCCACATAAGTGGCTCACACCCTGACTTTGGAATGACATCTTTGGAGAGTCTGCTTTGGAAAGAGCCAAATGGCCAAGCCAAGGCTGGAGATTTCTCTTTTCCGCTCCCTTTTATCCCTCTTTTGACCACTCCCTACTAGACTAATAATAATGGCAATAATAATAATAATAGCAATAGCAGCTAGCAGTTTTTGAATACTATGTGCTTGGCACTGTGCTAAACACATTACATGTATTATACCATTTAATCCTATCTAGGGATCTTATTATTATTATCCCCATTTTACAGATGAGGGCACAGAGAGGTTAAACAACTTACCACAGTCTTCGAGTTGGCAAGTAGTAGAATGAAGATTAAAACCCTGGCATTTAGACTCCCACGCCCAGACTCTTAATCACAGTTTAGGAAAAGGGGGAAATGATATATTAACATAATAGAGCCTCCAGGTACTCAGTGTGCTTCAGGGCGGTGGCTGGAGTACAGGTGAGTGGGAGTGTGTGTGTGTGCTCGCACGTGCATGAGAGAGAGAGACATGAGTGTGGGGGGCAAGCGGGGGGGGGGCGCAGCTGAAATACCTGCTTCTGAAGCCAGATGTCGTTTGTCCTAATAGAGCCCAGATGCTAATAGTGAGAGCCCTGCATTTTGTCTCTATGGGGACGCCTGACAGCTAAGCCCCTGGACTCAGGGAAAGCTACGTGGGCCCGAACACAGTGCCTGGCACATTGAAAGCATTTAATATTTTTAAATGACTCAAAGGATGGATTGACAAATGGATAAATTTCTGACCTAGAGGTCAGGAGAAGAGGTTTCAAGCTCTAGCAAAATTGCGGTGTGTAGCCCTGGGCAAGTCTTGCGCTCCATCCCCAGTCCCCTCCCCCAGGAAATGAAGGTGCTGGTAATAGATGCTTATTTTAGCCCCAGGCCAAAATGTGCTGCACAAGTTGAGAATCTGAGCTTGGAGGCGTCAGCTGGCCAACCTCCAGGGCTCTGGCTCAGGCAGCATTATTCTGAGCTCAGATCAGATGCTGCCAATCCACTGCTGGAATTGTCTGGGAAAGGACCACAAGCAATCGAGGCAGAAAGGCAGAGGGAAAGTGTCTCTGTCCTCCTCGAGCACCTCAGGTATGCAAGATCCTTCAGCCCATATGCCGTGGGAGCAGGTAGGGCTGGGCTGTCCTTCACCTTGGTTAGACCAGACATAGGGTTGGTCCTAAAGTCTCACCCTCACAGACCCTTGGGTAGAGAAAAGGGCCTCCCAAGCAGGACAGACTTCTGCATGCAAGAAAGAATGTGGCATTTGATTTCACTTCCCACAGCTGGCAGCAGAAGTCGATATTTTTCTGTGGTGCAGACAGAGTAAAGAGAGAATAAAGTGTTGAATTGTTTGGCATTATCAAGGATTTCAGCTCCCCAGGACTCCTGCATAAAGAGATGGAAATTTTAGCTGCCCAAGCCAAGAAACACACAGAAGTATATGAATTTATTATATATTATCTTTCCTTCTTCCAAACAGCCCTGGAAATGTCAAAAGATCTTCTATTGTTTCATCGTTGCTAAAAAATAGTTTGGGTTTGGTGGACCAGGCTTGGGTGTGAGGCAGGGTGTGCAAGGCCAGTGGGGAGGGAGGCAAAAGTGTTTTCCCAGGGCAACCTTCGGGAGGCAAAGCCTTCTTTCTCATTCTCCCTTTCTGGGTGTTGATTTCACAGATGTAATGTAAGCCAGGAAAAGTGTGCAGTTACACATTTGCTTGACCAAATCATTTTGGCCACCATTTCCTAGGCACCTACTGTGGGCAAAGTTCGGTGCTTGTTCCTGTGGGAGATCCCAGTGTGCATGAGTGATTCATGGCCACAGGGAGCTCGGGGCCCACGCTTGTCTGCCTGGGAGCTAAGAGCGGCCACGGCGTCTCAGACACAGCTCCCCAGACACCTGGAGAACCCAGAGCCAGGGTGGGGTGGGGTGCTCTGCTGCCTGGGGGTGTCCAAGGAGGCCTCACAGTGAAGGTGACGTGCACACTTTCACTAGCCGAGGAGGGGAACACAAGCGTTGCGGGTGAAAAGGGCAGTGTGGGTGATATATATTGAATGGCTACATTCGGCCCAGACCTCAAAATTGGGCCTGGAGAGGCAGAGAAGATCTGAGTCACCTCTCTGGCCCTGTGCTGACCAGCCCTTGCCAATCCACTGAGGAACTGAGGACGTGTCTGATCCGAGATCTGCTGTCTGCGCCCTCCTTCAATGCCGCTGGGATGTGAATCCCCAGCTGTAAGGCTCTGCTGCCCATAGCCCCCGCCACCTTCAGCAGACTGGCCCATGCACTGCCCTGCCCGTAGCTGGGCTCACTGGCCTCTAGGGGAAGCCAGCCTCTGGCTGTTGGGGAGCTCTCAGCCATCCCCATGTGGGGCCATGTGGCCAGGAGGATTGAGTCAGGCCCTCCAGAGTATCAGGGCATGTTTCAAACAAGGCTGTATCCAACTCTGCCCTGTTGCCAGGAGCATGTACTCTCAGGTACATGCTGGCGCCTGACAGAGAAGCACAGGGCAGACCCTTCCTAAGGGCTCAGGCCTGGGCCAGCCCAGCCCTCTAGAAGGGAGTTGGGGGCAGCCTCGCCAGACTCCATCAGCAGCTCTTCTGCTGCCCACATGCTGGGCGCTGAGAGCCAGGCGGGAAAATTCCTGTCCCACAGATGGCTGTGTCTCAGCATGTTCCAGAACTTTAACCCCAGCTGGTTAAGAGTGGTTAAGCCCCAGCCAGTATCAACATAACCTACACACGGTACTTTTGAATTTTGGTATTCAGCTTTCGCAGCCTTTCATGTATATTTTTCTTATGACCCTCCTCTCACCCCCTGGGAAGCAGGGCCAGTGTGCATCGCCCTCCCTTTTACTCATGAGCTGTTAGGGGTGCGGGGTGAGTGCCCTGCCTGGGGTCACACAGCACTAGGCCCAGAACATTCTGGTCACAGCCCCGACCCCTCAACCCCCGCTGTCCCCAGGCAGGCCCCAGCCCAGTAAAGGATGCAGGGTGCAGGGTGGGGTGCCCCCTGCCCACAGCCTGCCCAGGTCTCTTCCTCTGGGAATCAGGGGGTCCAGCCTCAACATTACCCCACGACTCCATCACACTTACCTGCCTCCTCCTCATCAGAAAACCGCCACTTCAACATTTCTCCTTCTGTGTTTGGGAAACGCTGACAGAAATGGAGGACAGAGCTGCCTCAGCATCACAGAACTAGGGGAGCAATTGGGCTCGCATGGGGGGGAAGGCCCTAGGAAGATGACACTGAAATAGACCCCTCCCCACCACTGAAGGACGTGCTGTGCAGGCTAAGCAAACAGAGGGATGCGTGTGTTTTCAAGCCCATCTCAGAACCCTCTCCCTCCCTCATCAACACTCCTTTCCCCAACTTCCCCAGGTGTGTGGCCTACCTGAGCTGGGTGGCAGTCACTGGGGCTTCATCTGGGCCAACCCCAAAAGGCCCATGATTCAAGATGTAGGGATGTTGTTGGATTCTAGAAATGGCAAAGGACATGGCTGGAGGGAACTCTCCGCACCTGCAGGGAGCTTGCCTGACGGGTCCAGGAAACACTTCTGGGCTGCCACAGAGAAGGCTGCTCAGGTGGGGCTGCTCAGAAATGGGTCCACTTGGGTAGAGACCAAGAAGAGATGATGCCCTGGACTGCAGCCCCAGCCCGGGGGCCATTTCGCCCAGTTCTGGCCCCGAAAAGACTTTCCATTCCCTTTCCCTGGAAACCCCCTCATTTACGGGAAGCTGGGTGTTATCTTAAGGTCTATAAACGGCCTGCCTGCTTTTCCAGCTGGAGCTGTTCATTCAGAACAATTAGCATGCAGTTTAGAGCTGGATGGAACATATGGCAGAGGGGGTCCCCAGGAGCCAGTGTGTGGCAGCCCGAGAAGGTGGGGAGCAGCCTGGGAGGCACGGGAAGGGGGTGTCTGGAAATGGGAGGGGCCGCAGCCAGCTGCCTGGTCCAGGTGCACCTGCTTTTTGTCCTGGGGGGGGTCAGAAAGGGGAGCTGGTGCAAATTGCTCTGCATCTCAGGTCGTGAATACATGAAATGTCACCTAAATCAGCCTTTTCTGTCAAGCTTGAGAAGTCCCATAAGCCTTCGCAATGTCCGTCTCTGGAGAGCTTCATGGTGAATACCCAGGGGTCTGTGCAGGGTGAGGTGGGGGTACTGAGGCACTCTTGGACCTTCATTCATTTTGCTATATATTAACTGAGGGCCTACTATGTGCCAAGTACTGTCTTGGGCATTAGAGATCCATCTGTGAAGAAAACGAACCGAGATCCCTGCCATGTGAAACATCAGACAATAAACGTAGTACACAGGTAAACTGCCGAGTGTGTTAGAAGGCACGGTAGCCTCATGAAATCAACCTACAAGGCAGTATTGTGATTTCCTTTTTACATGCGAGGAAATGGAAACCAGAAGGGTTTCCAAAAAGCATGCTCAAGTTCTCTGAGCTAGTCAGTGGCGGAGTCTGGATTTGAACCCATCTGGTCCAACGCCACAGCACACACCTTGCCTCAAAGATGGACAAGACAGACACTGACCAGCTCCAGTGTACAGCTCCAGATGGTCTGGATGGGCAAAAGAGTCAGAGACTCCCACAGCAGAAAGAGCTCTCAGAGATTGCTGCTCTGCTCTCAGCCTTTGACAGTGGAGTCATGACCTCTGGAGGGCTAGTGACCTGTGTGACGTCACAAAGCCCAGCAAACTATTCAAGAACTGGAACCTGGAGCAAGGGTCCCTTTTCCCCAGCCATGCTAATTTGCTTGGAGGTCGCTCAGCAAGCTCACAACTGAGCTCACAAGAGCCAGCCTCCCGCCCAGGCTCTGCGCCACTTGGTGCTTCAGAGACCATACACACACCCTCTAGCCCCCCACCCTACCTGCCCAAGTAAGAGGCACTCATGGTCTAGATGGGGCCGATTCTTAGGGCCGCCCCTGGGCAGAGATTCAGCATAGCGGGAGAGGGGGCTGCTCAGCAGCTAGGCCACCCACCCCAGCCCACATTTTAATGTGCTCAAAGGAATGGCTGTAAACAGGTATCAGGTGTCTTTCAGGGTCAGGAGCTAAACAGTACCCTGTCTGGAAGAAAAATTGCAGTGACAGCATCCGGGACGACTGCAAAGGTGGAAGGGAGGGGAGAGAAGAGGCAACCCAGACGAAATGCGGCAGTTATGACACTTAAATTGGAGCCCAGGGCAGGTAGAGAACAGAGCTATAAATCCAGCCTCCTGAAAGAATATTCTGGAGGTAGGAGACACAGGCTCACTTAGAATATGTCTGAGATGAGAACCAAAGACCATTATTTTTGAGCAAGGATATAAAATGCTAAACACTGCCTTTATTAGTCCTTTTTAAAAGCCAGGTGTAAAATACTGCCATTCCCAGGATTGTGTTTTTCCTTTTTTTTTCTTTAATGGCAGAAATTAAAATCTCCTTAAGCCATTAGCTATCGCTCCCCAAGGTGAGCCCCCAAAGTGGTTCTGCCAGGGACCCCTCCTCTCACCCAAGGCGTATGGTGACCACCCCACCAAGCTTCTCACACCCCTTCCCACCCCTCCCTCACCCGCAGTGGCACTGAATGCCCACCTGGCGGCAGGTGGCTGCAAAAGCTGAGAAGTTTTATGGGTCTGCCCCAGTAGACACTGTCTCCCTCCAGTTGCCAATTTGGCTGGTTTCTCCCTACTCACAAATACCTAACGCTAAAGATATTCAACCCCCTGGAGCGCTGCCA
Organism: Lepilemur ruficaudatus; assembly: GCA_963574885.1. Lineage (NCBI taxonomy): Eukaryota > Metazoa > Chordata > Mammalia > Primates > Lepilemuridae > Lepilemur > Lepilemur ruficaudatus. The sequence continues at coordinate 82,524 of CAUYRT010083494.1, forward strand.
GGCCAGGCCCGCCCCCAGGGCACTCAGTGATGCAGCCTGAGGTGCTATTGAAGGCCACTTCTGCTCCCAGAGCCGCTTCTCCTGAGCTGGCTTTCCTTTCTTCCTTCCCGCTCTGTCCTTCTTTCTTTCTTTTTTTCTTTTCTTTCCATCAAAGGCTGATGCTACCAGAGAAAAAGTTCATAAAAATGTTATGTCCACCATAAAACCCCTAATGTGGCATTCTGCATGATCCATGCATTAACATTAACATTTCCCAGACAGTTATTGTGAGATAATGGTCCCAGCTATAATTCAGCGGTAACGTTCCTTCGAGCAAATGTTATGGAGGAATAAATGACTTGCCGAGTGTGCTGCTGCAGTGGGGGTGGAGCAGAGGCGAGCAGCTTGAAAATGCAGACTCCGGACCTTCGAGACCCCAGCACAGCTGCAGAGGGGTCTGGGGCTCATGCTAGGTCTGACCAGGGGCTCTCTGGGGACAATGATACCAGGCCCCTCTCCCCACCTCCTTCCATTGTACACAGATCCCACCTTTCTTCCCAGGGCTGTATTAGGAGAATTTGCCAAGAGAAAGGGTTTCAGGCCTCAGGGTCATAGGTAGAAATGAGGGTGATGGGCACTTTGGTATTTTAACCAGCTTCCTTCTCCCCCTTCCTCCCTTTCTGTGGGTCCAGCACATTTTATACTCACGTCTGGTAGGGCATTTATCACGTTGTATTTGCATTATTTGTTTTTCATGCTCTGTCCCCTGCCATACCTGTGCCCTCCTTAAGAGCAACGTACTCATCTTAGTCTTTTTTGGTGACCTAGCACAAAGCAGATAGTCAATAAATGTTAGCAGGAAATAAGGATGGATGGATGGACAGATGGGTAGACGGTGGATAGTTGTTTGACATTAGTGATAAAGGGGGAACTGCCTTAAAACGACATTTATTGAACAAAACCATAAGGGTGTGAGACTGAATGGACCTTAGGGATTTGCCACTGTATTCATCTTACTCTCTAGGAGGACGAGGCCTAGAGGAGTTGGTGAACAAGCCAGGACTAGAACTCAGGACCACCAGTTTAATGCTCTACCAGCTGCCATCTTGCCACTAGTATGCAAGGCCAATAATAGAACAAAAAGGGCAAAACAAACTCTTTTCGACCGTCAAGCAGCTTGCTGCCTAGAGGAGGAAACCCACCAGGCACAAATACAGCTCACCATAGTCCAGGCAGAGCACACAAGTGCCGCAGTAGGAAATGTCTTCAATTTGGATATGAGAAAGGTACCACAAGGGTATGGGCCTTGGAGGATGAGCAAGACCCCACAAGACAAACATGGAGGCAGAGAGAATATTCAAATATTCCAGAGGGGCAATGTGGGCAAATGCACAGAGATGGCTGGAGACAAAAATCCCTTGGAGACACTTAATTTGTACTGTATCAGTGGTTGTCAGCACAGGGTCTGTAGAGACCATTAGGCTTTGGGACGGCCTTCCTCAGAACATGCCCCATCGCTGCTCCTTGCTGCTCTTTCCTGACAAGTTTTCACCTTATAAATCATGGCCTTGGCCGTTTTGGTCAGTTCTTTGGCTTGTGCCTGGTCTAGGCCTTGCCAGCCTCACGCTGTCCAGCCGGCTGTCTCTAAACTCAGGAGAGACCACTCGCAGGGATGGCAGCCACCCCCTCGCTGTCCTTTCCCTCCTCTGTCGAGTCCTGCTTGTGCTCTGGAGGAAGCACAAGGGACATGGGAGCCACATTCCTCTAGAAATGCTGGGAGGCAGTGACATCTCTGTGAGAAGAGAGGGTCTCAGAATGTCCTAGAGCTAGAAAGGGCCTGGGGGTCAAGTGGTTTAACCTGCCGTGCTGTGAGGTGTCTCTGACAGGCAGGCTTTGCTTCTCTTCCTGACCACTGCTGGAGAAGGCGGCTCTTCCCTTCCGGGGCAGTTCTCAGTGAGAGAACTCCCGCACCTGAAAGGGAAATCTGTCTCTGTCACGCCCACCCTTTTGTCCTACTTCTGCTCTCTGGGTAGCACAGCATAAAACCAACTGTCTTTGGCATAATGATTCTTTAAATATTAAAGATAACAGTCATGCCCCTCCCCAGGTCTTCTGTTCTACAGTTGTATACTTTTCTTCAGCATGCTAGCCTTCCTCACAGACGCACTCCAAATCCACGCTTTTCACCGCTTATGAAGTCCACATGCTTCTCCAGGGTTGGGTGAACCTTCACCCCTTTCATCTGGACACCGGCCTTGTAGTCGTGAGGCTAAGGTCGCAGTTACCCTTCTCCCCTTCCTTCCTTCCTTCCTTCCTTCCTTCCTTCGTTCCTTCCTTCCTTCCTTCTTTCCTTCCTTCCGTCCTTCCTTCCTTTTTTTCTTCCTTTTTCTTTCTTTCCCTTTCCCTCCCTTCCTTTTTTCTTTTCTTCTTTCTTTCTTTTCTTTCTCAAGTGCATCACAACACTGAAACCTATTGAATTTTCAGTCCAACTTCCCTTTTTTCCGACATAAAATGCTTTTAAGTTCCATCTCCCTCACTTGTACAGTCTGCCTTTTACTCTAACAGTATAAATTTATATTTCTCTCTATTCAGCATCATCTCCTAGCTTTCAACCTGTGATTCCTGCCTCACAAGCTCTTTCTCGATCTTAATTTTCACTTCAAAAACATTAACTATCCCTTCCTGTTTGTGGAAAGATAAGCACACCTTCTACAATGTCATGTAAATCATTGGGAAAAATGCTCAACAGTACAGAGCTGGTTAGTTCAACCTGAAAGACCTTATTCCAGACTGAAATCTACTCATCAATACTGATTGGTGACAATCATGCGTCTCGCTAAAACTTCACCACCTGTTCTCCCGTCCGAATTACTCTTCATCCTATCCAGCATACGGAAGACTCTGTCATATTTCTTGCTGAAATCAAGATACTCCTCAGAATTTTCCTTACCCACCAACCTAGGAATTCTCTGTCATTTTTTAAAAGGGCAATAAAATTAGATCGACGTGACTATTTTTCAATGAAGCCATTTTGTTTCTTGGTCAACCCTTCTTTCTTTGGTGAATAACGCAACTTAGAATCTTTGTTAGCAAGCAGTGTCAAACTCAGTATCATGTATTAATAGCTTCTGGAATTTGATGTTTGCCACTTTATGAAAATAGGGATGACTTTTTGCCTATTTCCATCTCTCAAAGATGTTTGTTCTCATCAGTCCACAAACAGCTAACAGTGGTTCTACAGCCCTGTCTTTAAGTTTTTTCCATCCTCCAAGATGGAATTTGCTGTTTTCCACAGCCTTGGGCTTATTTAAAGCTGTGCGATGCTAGTTTACCGTCTCCTCACTTATTTCAAACTCGAACCCTTTTTAACTCATTTTTCTGGTTTGACGATTGTTGTCCTTGAAAAAAACAAAGCCGAACAGGAGTTAAATTATTTGCTCTCCTTCTATCATCCAGTAACCTCATATGTCTGCCGAGGCTGTAGCTGCCTCAATCCCTTATTTTTCTTCCTTTCCATTTTGTTTAAAGTATTGCTTTTTAAGAAAGAGAGAAGGGAGAGACTGTGTGTGGGTGGGGGAAGGGGAGAGGTGTCTTCAGACTTCAGTTCATTCTGAGTTTTGGCCTTCCTAGAACACTCTACCAGGTTCCAGCTACACTTTTGTATCCTTTCTTATATATAGGCCCCTTTTCCCATCTTTTGTACATGTCATTTTAAATTGTCATGAAGCTCAGGTTTGAACATGGGGACAAAGGTGTGATGTCCATTGCATTTCGCATTCACTGTTAGAAAGACCTCACCCTCTGTTTCCAGCCCTCCTTAGCAACAGAGTTAACAATGAGATTCAACCTAACCAATATTTTTTGATCACCTCTTATGCCCAAGGCACAGTACTAGATACTGTGGGAGATACAGACGGGAACAAGAGTTGTCCCTACCTTAGACACCATGGAGGGGGTAGACACACAAATTGCTGTAGCCCTAGGGAGAATGCGACAAAGGTTAGAATACTGGTATATGCGAAGTGCTGCGAGAGCCCAAAGTAAGGAGAGACCATGTCTGCCTGGGAAGATCCAGGACGGAGTCACGAAGGAGGTAGTATCTGAACCAGTCATGGAAGGCTGGGTAGAATATCAGAAGTCAGAGATGCAGAGAAGGCTGTAAATTCCTTATGGCGGGTGCAGAGGTAAAGATGCAAGATGGTGAACAACATCATAACTTTGTGCAGCTAGATCATATGGTGGACGGGGGTAGAACATAGCCCCAGACATGCATTTCAAGCTTCCTGCTCTACCCAGTGTCCCATCACCCCCTTGAGCATGATGCAGCCTCAAATAAACTCACCAGCACCTCCTTCAAACATATTCTTCCTCTGCAATCCTTTTTTGAAATTTTAAAAATACATTCTTTTTTTGTTCTTTTTATACAGCTATTAAATTTGTTTACATCATTATCCTCCCAGTAAATCAAACACCGAGCTTAGACTCTGAATTGGAGTCTAAAATCCAGCACTTTAGATTGGGCAAGTTCCTTAATTTCTCTGAGCCTCTACTTCTTCATCTGTAAAATGAGGAGAACAGCGCTTGACTTCCCTCCTCACGTAGGACAGTCATGAGGGTGAAATGAGAACATACTAAAGGCACCGCTGTAGAAATGGAGACGTGCTGTGTGGAGGTAAGACGATGTTGACGTGATCTGGTCCCTAGATCTGTGCACCACATGGTAACTTCCTTATGATGAAGCCGGAGTTTCCCATGTGCAGTGCCTGACGCTGGAGTCAGTGAAATGCCTGGTGGGGTGAGGAGCGGGACAGCCAGGGGCAAAGGGAGAGCCTGGAGGTCACAGACCCAAGTCCGTTTTGGTTGGGTTCTGCCGCAGGCTGTTTTGGAGACTCTTCAAAGCCGGCTGAGTTCACCCTGAGCACCAGGTACTCCCTGCACAGCTGCTCCTGCAGAGAAAGGGTATGTGTGCCGAGCGGGAGGGCAGGGCCGAGGGTGCTTTGGCACTGTGGATAGATGCCTGCAGGCGCAGACACACTGCCCGCTTCCTGTCTCCCGCCATGCGTCACAAACACCGCAGGCCTGTGAGCACAAAGAAGACAAAGCCACCTTCTCTGACTGCAAACAATTCCGTGGGATAGGGGAGAGGCACATGCTGATAACTACAATCAGTAGTGTAAGCAACACAATAAAGGTGCGCTTGGGGTTTTGGAATTGCGGAGGTGGAGATCACTCTCCGCTGGGGGGTGAGCAAGGATGCTCAGACAAGGCTTCCAGGGAAAGAACCTGAGCTGGGGCATGAGCAATGTATGGTGGTCCAGGTAGGTGAGGCAGGAAGGGTGTTCCAGAAAGAGGGAACAGCAGATGCAAAAACACAGCAGCGTCAAAAAGCGCCTCCCTCTTGGTGGCGCTGTGAGAGTCAGGGAAGAGGCAGCAGAGGAGGCTGGGCCATTGGAGGCCCATGTGTCCCGCTATCCGCTATCTACTACACGCAGGACAATTTGGGCTCAGACAGCGGGATGGGAAGGAGGGGTTACTTAAGGTGCATTTAGGAAGAGTGATCAGCATGTCATCAAAAGTAGAAGGTAAGGGAAGGGAGAAAGGGAAAAAAGAAGGTGAGGGAGTCTCCAGGGTTCCTTCTTGAGAGTCTGCAATGATGGTGTTGCCCGTCATCCCCAGTGAGGACCCCAGGAGAAGCAAACATGGAGAGCGGGCAGGCGGAGGGCATGGAGCCCGTGGCTAGGCATGGTTGAGGTTTGGGGGGTGCTGTGGGTATCCAGGTGATGCCTTCCTCATTTGGTTTTGCATCTGAGCACTCTTGTCCCAAGTAGAATTTCCATTTTTCTTTTGATGGAATTGGTAGCGCCTTGAGATCAGAGGGTGAGTCTGACTCCTCTTTGTCCCCACAAGGCTTCCTCGAATCCTCATAGACTTCAAGCTAGACACGATCACTTCATAGACTTGCTGATGACACTCCGTTTCTATGCCTTAACTTTCTTTGCCCTTGATGAGAAAGCCTCAAAGGACAGCATCACAGAGAAACACATGCACCCTGGAGGCAGACACCCCAGGTTTGAATCCTGCCTATGCCCTTTCCTGACCACATGATGATTGAGCCACTAAATCTGTGCTGTCTCACACGGTAGCCACCAGCTGCCACATGTGTCTATTTAAATAAAAATAAAAATTAAATTAAATTAAAAATTCAGTTACTGGGTCATGCCAGGTACAATTTGAGTGCTCAGTAGCCACATGGCGTCCATGGTATCGGAAAGTGCAGACAGAGGACATTTCTCTTGGACAGCGCAGCTGAAATGCAGAGATGTATTGGTACTTACCCCACAGAGCCCGGTGAGGCACAATGGCTGGCACACAGGACACCCTCAGTAAACACTGGCCCTTATCATTCTGAATGAATTAGAAGAGGAGCAGAGGCCCTAGACTGCTGCAGCATCATGTGAGAATCCCCTTGAGGACATAGAGCCCGGAGCCCTGGGAGTGTCAGGAGGAGATGGGCCCTGACCTTGGGGACAGTTGATGAAAGGGCCCCACCTTGCAGTTTGAGTGTCTGGGTTGATGTAATGGGCAGCTCCTCAGAAATCTCCAGAGAGGCATCTTGGGGACCTCAATGACATGGAGGTGATCTCAGAACACCTGTGGAGTGGTGCCCTCGCCGAGACATCACTTACTTGCCATGTTGCCGTGGCCGGTTTGGATCTGCTCTGGGTCCTGGGCTGCAGCAGATGGGTTGGGAGCTGGGGCTGGTCAGGGGAGGGGGAGCCCTTGCTCAGAAGTCCGTCTGCATTGTGATGGTGGGGGACGACTCAGAGAGCGTCTCCAGATGGCCTGGCAGTTTCTCTTCCTGAGAGCACACTGCTTCCTCTCATGCTTTTCTCCTCACTTGTGCCCTGCATGTCAGAGGCCAGAGGACCAGGACCTGTCACTGACCTGGAGTCAGCAGTGGGGGGACAAGGGCTGTTGCCAGGAGGCCCAGCCGGAGGGCACTGATGGCTTCATGCTTCAGCTTCCCAAGAGCTGGGCCAGATACCCACAGCTGGGAACCGAGGCAGCGGAGCAGCCTCCAGCTCTGGCTGAGCTGCTGAGAGGCTTCCCCTGCTCAGAGGGCCATCACAGAAACCCTCACCTTGCCCACACTTCCCAGACCTGCCCTGCCCTGAGCCGGGCAACAAGCATGGGCCAGAAGGCAGAAATTTTCCTATGAGGATGCCTCTTGGGCCCCACCCCTGGGGCAGCCCTGGCTGGACACTGGATTATCCCTGATCAGCAGCCTCTCTAAGGAAAAAGGAGAATATCCACTTTGGGATGGGAAAGAGAGTGCAGAAAGGGAATTTGGGTATATCCAAAAGCCACAGTCAGGACGGGTTCTGGCCAGAGACTCTGACTGCTCCTCCATGTGGCCTGCAAGTCGTGTCCCTCTGGTCTTCCAAACTAGGAGCTGGACTAGGTCATATCTAAGTCCCCCTCCAGCTCTTGGTCCTACCATAGCACTTGCAGGGTGGGCTGCAGGTTTCCTCTGGCTGCAACCTGCTGAGAGACAGGAGGTTCATCTCAGCTCAGCCGCTCTCTGCAGCCCTCTCCCGCCCCCTCCCCACCTCCTTCCTTTTCTCCTGGCTAGTAGGACCGATTGAGGCGGGAGTGGAGAAATCGGAATAACTAATCAGAGTCCTCATTAACCCCCTGCTGGGATGCTCAAACATTCACTTTGCTGTTTGTGAAGCTGGAAAAAAACCTCTCCCTGCATTGAAATTGATTCGTTATTAATCTCTGTGCTCCCAAGACCTGGTGGGCCAGCTCTGCCATCCTGCAGAGGCCAGCTCATGGAGTCTGCTGCCTTGGACTTTCTATTATTTATTGGCCCAGTGCAGAGAGGCCTCCTCACACGGAATGGGCTTGGTGCCAGCACAGAAGCAGCTGTTTTGTTTTCTCCCTGGCCTGGCCTGTGGGGGGCCTTTGCTCAGCCCCACCCCAGGGTGCAGCTGCCAGGCTGCCATGTGGGGCGGGGTGGGCAGAGTGATTGGTGGCCACAGGTGTGTCTCTCTCCAGATCTGAGAGGGTGTGGTAACCTGCACCCATGCTTCTGATGAGCCAGCCAGGGGGTGGCAGCTTCTCAGTCCTTTGGTGGGCTGGGCTGGGCCAGGAAGTCCTTAGTGTTTGGGCTAAGAGCTGACTGTTTCTGCACACCTGGGGCCACAGTGCCCCCATGGCCTCCCCAGTGCCACCCAGAACTTAAAGCTGTTCTCTGGCTCTACACCCATGCAGGCACCCTCATATTTTACACCCTCTGCATAAGAGCAGGAATCCACAAATATTCATCGTGTGCCTGACCTTATACTAGGAGCTGTGGGGATTCAAACACATGTAAGGCACAGTCACTATCCCCAAGGAGATTGCACTGTAGTTGGGGCAAAGGTGTCCATACATAAAGGACACTAATACAATAGCAAGTGCAGGAAGGGAAGGAAGCAAGGATGGGGGGATCGAGGGAGGGATGGAGAGAGGGACCTAAGGAGTGGAGAAGGCTCCCCGGGGTTCTCATGGGGCCTGAGATGGTGTGGGAGGGCAGCATGGAGGAAGCAAGACCTGCTGCGAATTGCTCATTCCCAACTGGTCAGAACTGGCTCAGGCCTCTTCATTGGTTGTCCATCTGCCCCAGTATGGATCTGTCCACATCTGTTGCCTGCACCCACATCCAATGCCTGGGCCTGTGAACACTCCATTATGCAGCCTTCTACACAGTAGGCCCCTAAACACAGCTTTGCAAGGAGAAGGAGCTGAAGGTGGAGGGTAAAAAGAAAGAGGAATTTAATCCCTGGGTCTTATTTCCAATCTCCTTAATTTACTGCATTGAGAAAGGCCAGAGGTTACCTTCCCCAGTCTTTGGCTTAAGTTGGTGAGGATGATCAGCTACAAGCATACTTTGGAGATATTGCAGGTTCAGTTCCAGATCACCACAATAAAGTGAATATCACAATGAAACAAGTCACACAAATCTTTTGGTTTCCCAGTGCAGGTAAAAGCTATGTTTACGCTATATTGTAGTCTATTCAATGTGTAATATAACTGCATTTAGCATTGTGTCTAAAAAAGTACATACCTTAATTTAAAAATTTTTTATTGCTAAAAAATGCTAATGATCATCTAAGACTTCTGCGAGCGAGTTGTATGTAATCTTTTCGCTGGTGGAGGGTCATGCCCTGATGTTGATGGCTGCTGACCAATCAGGGTAGTGGTGCTGGAGGTTGGGCTTTCTGTGACCATTTCTTAAAAAAAAAGACAACAATAAAGTTTGCCACATAAATTGACTCTTCCTTTCATGAAGAATTTCTCTGTCGCCTGCTATGCTGTTAGATAGCATTTTATCCACAGTAGAACAACTTTCAAAATTGGAGTGAATTCTCTCAAACCCTGCCGCTGCTTTATCAACTAAGTTTATGTAATATTGTAAATCCTTCATTGTCATTTCAAGTGTTCACAGCATCTTCACCAAGACTAGAAAGCTCAACAAAACCACTTTCTTTGTTCATCCATGAGAAGCAACCGCTCATCTGTTCATGGTTGATCATGAGATGGAGCAACTTAGTCACATCTTAAGATCCAGTGCTAATTCTAGGTCTCTTGCTGGTTCCACCACATCTGCAAGTACTTCCTCCACTGAAATCTTTTTTTGGTTTGTTTGTTTGAGACAGAGTCTCACTCCGTTGCCCGGGCTAAAGTGAGTGCCGTAGTGTCAGCCTAGCTCACAGCAACCTCAAACTCCTGGGCTCAAGCAATCCTTCTGCCTCAGCCTCCCTAGTAGCTGGGACTACAGGCATGTGCCACCATGCCCAGCTAATTTTTTCTATATATTTTTAGTTGGCCAATTAATTTCTTTCTATTTTTTTTAGTAGAGACAGGATCTCGCTCTTGCTCAGGCTGGTTTCGAACTCCTGACCTTGAGTGATCCACCTGCCTCGGCCTCCCAGAGTGCTAGGATTATAGACATGAGCCACTGTGCCCGGCCTCAGTTTGTGTTTTGTTTCAGTAATTGCGCTGACTTGCTCAAGCAACGCCTTCATGTTTATAATCATGGTTAGGAGCAAAAGCAAAGGGGTACAGAAATTGGTAACTGGCTTCCTCGGTGCAGTGATTGGCAACTCAAATGCGGCTCAAGACCAGCAGGCCAAGGAAGAATATACCCTGTTCAGTGTACGAGAAATACAAACAATAAGCGAAGCTGACATTAGAAAGTTTTCTTTAAGGATCTCCTTACTCCTTCCGTTTGTGTGTTGAGGTGTGAAAGGTAAAAGAGAGAATCTTCCAGGTTTTAATTTAATTTACAATCAAGTGTATGGCTAGGCTGAATGAGTACCTTTTATTTTGTTTTTCTTCCATACAGGTTTTCTTCCTCTTTTTTTTTTTTTTTAACAAATTAAAGTTGTGATTTGGTTTTTCTCCCTGATTGTGTTTACTTATTTGTTTTTCTGTTTATCCTCAAAGACCTTAACTGAAACAGGTTACGAGGCATATAACGAGGTACTGTGCCTAGCGTGCTGTGCATGCGAGTGAGGGCCTGACTCCAGCAGCACCCAGCTGTTTGCCAGCACCGGAGACGACGAGTTTCTGTCCCAGTCCTGGCAAACACGGCTTCGCTTTGGACTGGTTCCTTTCTTGCCCTTGACAGGGTTTAACAGGTGACTTCCTGCCCAGCAGTATCTGTTTATTCACTGAGCACTTGTTCGGCCCTCACCATATGTCCCCTGGTCTGCAGATCCTGAGGACACAAGGCTGACAAAACACGTCCTCACTGCCAGTCGCTCACAACCTGATGAGCTCAGATTTGCCGAGGGGGTCTAACATCCGCCGGCCAGCGCAGATTTGTCTGAGCCCGGGAAGTGTTCTCCCGCTCTAGCCCAGAGCTGAGGCGACAGAGGCAGCTCCTAAGTGGCGCTGAGCCCTGGCCTCTGCCAGAGGCCGATGCCCATGCTCACAGACATGCTGTGGAGTGTGAGAATCTAACTACTGGTTAATCCTGGGATTAATTGCCTGCCAGTTGTCGCGAGTTCCCTCTAATATGCATGGGTTGATTCAGTCTGAATTTTTAGTAGCTTGTTTCAGTTTTCATTTCTACCAAGTGAGCTTTTTTTTTCTTTTCTTTTTTTTTTAACCTAACCTCCAGAAGCTTTGTGTAGGGAAAGTTATTCCTTTCCACAGGCCCACTAGAAACGCGTCCAATAGTGCAGCAGCTGAACTGTCATTGCCGGCGCCTGCGCTGGTGGATGGTTCTACGTGTGTGCTTTTTACTCCATGCGTGTGCAGAGTTCCTCGCACATGAAAGTCCCCTGGGTCTGCGTGGCCTTAAGTTCTGCTCCTATTTCCTGTGTCAATAGGTGAGGCTGCCTTTAACACTTGGTGATCAGATGGCAGCATCTGCACCAAGAGGGCTTTCGGGCGCTTTCTCTAAAGGACCCAGCCACAGCCAGACAAGTATGCAGGGGGCGAAAACCACTGATGTGGCAGAGGCTCCTTACACTGAGTGCTGGAGGGAAAATCCAGTGGCAGCGAATGTGAATGCCTTTGCGCATCGGCACGATTAGGCAGAGTTGTGCTAGGAGAGATTATTCCACTGCGCCCTCCAGCTTTATTTTTCACCTCTGGTTTGCAGTAGCTGACTGTATCTGAAAATATGATCTCAGACTCATAATTAATAAGTGAGTCTGGAAAGTTTCTCTTGAAAAAGAGCCTCTTGAGAATTTTCAAGTTCTTACAAGTTAATAAAAGTCCTTTTTGTGTAGAACAGTGGCTGAGCTGCATGGTAACCCTCCAGGTGTCTCCACACTTTCTCAGTGGGAAAAAAGAGTTGGCCAACAAGGATAGTCATGAGCAAGCTGTGTGCATGGCAACAGGACAGCCAGGGTGTGGTGGACCCCACACCAGGTAGCCCTTTGGCCCCCTGGGTTCCTAGGAAACAGAATGAATTTCCCAGTGAGCAAAGATGATGTCACAGAAACCTCTGCTCAGAGAGCAGACTTTGGAGAAAGAATCTGACTTTGTGGAGAGGCCCTTTGCCTTGACCAAGCCCCTGACCTCATTCAAAACAGCGCCCTCCACTCTAGGGAGGTTGGGTAATGCCATGCAGCCTCACAGGGAGGTCTCTCCAACCTGGGCAGCAGCTGGCTGGGAAAGGCATGAGACCATGTGGATACAGATGTTAAGGCTATTTAAATAAAAACATAAACTTCTGTTTGCTTTCAGAAAAGCTAGTAGCTAGAAATTGCTAGACAGTCATGGGAGGCCAACAAGATTTATTTTTGCAAGATTCAGATAGAATGAGACTATGAAGTCTTAAGGTAGCTTTTAGGATTTTATTTTTGCAAAAAAGTGGGCTTCTGATTCAGGCTTAGGCATTTTCAGCAGTGTGCTAGGCTGAGTGGACACTAGGCAGGGTATGCTGGCCTTTTCCCTGGGGGCACCTCAGCCTACCCTGGAATCGAGGAAGAAGACCCCATGAGGCTTCTTGGCCACCACCGTATGCAGTCTGCCCTCACACCAGCCCGCTCATCCTCCCGTGTGTATGGTCTGTCCCCAGCCATCCACACAGAGCAGTTGGATGCCTGCAGTTGGCCAGCCTGCCAGTCAAGCTTACTGCCACCATGATTTGTCGAAAATTATTGAAGGGAATTATATTTCTGGGAGGCTGCTGAAGGGAAAGGCAGTCTTCCTCATTTTCTTTTTTTTTGTTTTGAAACGGAGTCTCACTCTGGGCTACAGTGTCGTGGCATCAGCCTAGCTCACAGCAACCTCAAACTCCTGGGCTTAAGCAATCCCTCTGCCTCAGCCTCCCAAGTAGCTGGGACTACAGGCATGCGCCACCATGCCCGGCTAATTTTTTCTATATATTTTTAGTAGGCCAATTAATTTCTTTGTATTTTTTTAGTAGAGATGGTTTCTCGCTCTTGCTCAGGCTGGTTTCAAACTCCTGACCTTTGAGCGATCCGCCCACCTCGGCCTCTCAGAGTGCTAGGATTACAGGCATGAGCCACTGAGCCCGGCCCCACCCAGGTCTTAACAGGACTGCCCAGGGGAAGTGACAGAGGGGCTGGGCCACGGTGGCCAGGGAGGCACACAGACATCCAGCGGCAGGTGCTAGAGCCCAGACCTCAAGGCAGTTTGGGGAAGATATGATCGCCAGCAGTGTTGGGAGCAGGGCTGGGCCCTCCAGAAGGTCCCGTGCCAGCCATGGCCTCGCCTCATGACTGGGCCTAGGCTTGGGGGACAGCTCTCCTGGCCCATGTGCCCAGAGAACCCAGACCCCATCACGCCCCTGAAGACATCAATACACATGCAGGACCAAAGGACTTACCTGAGCCCCGAGCTGCCTCCCGGGATGGAAGGGACGTCCTGAGCGGTGGTCAGCTCCCCTGCCTGAAGAGACATGAGAGTGTCCAAGGTGTTGGCAGAGCTGCAACAGCTGTGCTGGGGAGGAGTCTGCAGGGCAGGGTCCTGGGTTTTGTGGCGCTGGCGGTGGGCCCGGCAGACGTCCTGAGTGAGGACAGCACGCCCAGGCCACTGTCAATGGACCGTTATGCTCCTGGAGGGCTTCCAGTCCTGCCCACCCAGCAGGACAGATCTGTGCTTGCTGGCAGCAGCTGGTGGCCGCACATGGCCCAGACTCCTGGGCCAGGGCCTGGTGTATGTCAGGGGACTCTGTTATACACTGCACCCAACCAGCTGTCCTCGAGGCTGTGCTCATTGCCCCATGTGTGTGACACAGGCAGGGTGGCTGACTGCAGCCACACACAACTGTCCCCAGCCTGAGTGGCATCACTCATTCCTGAGGGTAGGGGGGTGGCCCTGACCCCCACCTCCTTGAATAGGGGCCCACTGGTCTGGGTCTGAGGACAGAGCCCTTGCGAGCAGCGCTAGAGACTGCGTATGGGGGTCTGAGACCCTGAAGCACAGCCCCTTCCTAGGCTGGCCTCGGGGTGCTGAAGACGCAGACCCCAACAAGGCCCCAGGTCTACGGGTGGGAGTAGCTGTGGAGAAACATTCAGAGGCCAAGACCACGGCCACAGTGGGAGAGGTGGTGCTGCGTGGACTGATGTCTGCAGAGGTGGCATGCAAGCATGACGGTTCCTGACACCCTCAGCTCTAGTGCGCTAGGGTCACAAATACACACCCCTGAGACCTCAAAGACCACACCCCGAGGGGGTCCCAGCGTGGGCTCCCCCATCCCAGGGACTCTCAGTCCTTGGGGCAGCAGGGGCACCCTGAAGCGAGAGGCCCGAGAGCAGTCCCCCAATGTAGGTGGGCTCTGGTGGAGGACAGTGGGCTGCACCTATGGGGTGAGCCCCCAGTGTGGGAGGGAAGGAGGCTGCAGGAGACTCCTGGGGCCCAGCAGTGCCTGAGGCCACCCCTTTCCTGCATGTCCTCCACAGATGCCAACAGAGTCCCCTGTGGCGGGGGCCAGCTTTCCTCTGGTGGCCAGGAGAGTCCCTCCACTATCCAGACTCTGCCCACTCCACACAGCAGGTCCAGTGGGCTTCCTGCCACCTCTTCTGAGCATGCAGCACTATGGGGGTGCCTGTGAGGCCAGCTGTTCTAGGGGCTGGGGCAGCTGAGGCGATGGCCTTGATAATGGCAGCCCTGGTGCCATTCTAAGCCTTCTGGGAGCTTCCAGTCACTAAATCTTCTCCTTCCCCACTGGGTCACACCTTTATTGTCCCCATTTTACAAGTGACCCTGCAGGATGGGCATGCCCAAGGACTGCCCTGCTGTTGGCCGGGCGACATCAGGTGTATGGGGAGAGGACAGGACATGCAGTCAGAGCTGGGTCTGGATGGGGCCGGGGCATTGTGGGCAGACAGGGGTGATGATGATGGGGCGTCAGTGAGGAGCCTGGGGCACCAGGACACTCAGAGGCCACAGTGTGGGGATTCGGGAAAAGAGCCGCCAGTCGCACCGTGTTAGCGGAGGCATCTGCAGTGGGGCAGGTGTCCACTGCCTTCCCACAAAGTTGGCCTCGAGGGCCATGCCTCCAGCCCCTCATCTGAGGGCCACTGAGACCGGTGGCATCGTCTTCATGGGGGTGCGGGGCGGGCCCCTGGGAAGAACCTGAGCAGAGAGGCCAGAGGAGCGGCTGTCGAGTCTCCACCTGCCCCAGGAGCCCTTTCTGGCACTACCAGTTCTGTGAGCTCCACGGTAGCAAACAGCCAGAATCCTTTAAGCTTTTTACAAGGAGAACACGGTGTCTGTGCCGTGCACGTGTGAGTGTGCTCATGCATGAGTGTGTGTGTGTGCGTGTACACACATGTGCATGGGCATCTTGAAGCAAGGGCTTGGGAGTGCCACCCTGTGGGTCCTACCACGGGGGTGGGTCAGGGCCACCACTCTTGGGAGCAGGAGTTAGGGGGGTTCTGTAGAGCCACAAACCCTGGACAAGGCTGCCCTGTCAGGGGGACTGGATGAAGGGTCTCCAGCAGTGGGTAGGGGAGGGGATTTTCCCCTGCTCCTCATTGGGATGGATCCAGTGTCGGGGAGGACGGCAGAGCAGGCCAGGCACCAGCAGGCTGACCCCCACCCAGAGCAGTGCGCAGATACCCTGCTAACTCCACTCTCCCCAGCCACATGGGCTGGTCCCAAGGCTGGGCCAGGAGTCCAGGCAAGCCCAGCTTCTGTGGGGCCAGAGAGCAGCCCATGGATGGGATTGGCGTGGAGAAGGAGGCCCCTCCGAGCGATGCCTGGCAGGGACAGCTGCAGTGCTACCTTCCATGTGCCAGGGCCCAGGCCTGGGCAGGGGGCTCCTCCCTTCACCCACCCAGGCTGCCTCAGGGTTCTGAGGACCTGGAATTCAGTCCTATACCACTAGGATGGATCTTGAGCCCGACAGGGGTGGGAGAGCCCTCCATGAACCCCCCCTACACCGCAGCTTCTCTGAGGCCACCATGTCAGTAAGGGCCAGTGTCTCCAGATGGGGGTGTGCCCTGGTGTGGCAAGTTGGCAGGTGCTTGGGAAGGGAGAGCAATGCTTAACCAGAGGGAGGACATGCTAGTGGACACTCCGGGGCACTCAGAAGAAGAAAGGCTCTCTTTGATCTGCTGTGTGCCCTGGGGCATGTTGCTGCCATCTCTGAAACAGCTTCTTCATCTGTCTATCTGAGATAACTCATCTCCCTGGGCCCCAAAGATCCAAAGGATCATGGGCAGGGAGCCCTTTCCTGAGCTGGTCAGGGGTGGCCAGGCACTTGAGTTCCCCAGCTTTGGTGGGCTAGCCTGGACACTACACTGGCCACGGATTTTCCCTAGCCAGGCCAGCGGCATGTGGGGCTGGGGGGCGGAGAGCCCTGAGCCCAGCTGCCAGCTGAAGTATCCGACCCTACTTGGCCCTAGGACAATCCCACATGAGTGTGCACACACTCACGTGGCCATGTGTGCTCGCAGGCTCCGGCCAGCCCCAGGCTGTGCTGCGATCTGAAGCCCCTGCCCTGGCTGTGGGCACACACTTGGCTGGGTGCAGGCAAGGCGGCGGTGCTGGTGCAGGGAGCCTGCCCAGCCTTGCTCTGACCCAGTTTTCCAGGCCCAGCCCAGCCCTCCGTGCCCAGGCAGGTGGACCACGCTGGCAGTGGGGGCTCACAGCACTGCTCTCTGGCTATGCTGCTTCCCTGGGCCCACAGTGGCTCCCTGGGGGCACCTGGCTGGCTGGCTGTGCCCCAGGCTTATCCCCTGAGGGGATGGGAGCTCTACCTGCATCCCACCCTCAAGCCAGCTACCACATGTCTCTGCCTTGTGCCCGTGGTCACCAGGTAGACAGCTTGCCCAAATCTGTTCTGCCTTCTCTGCCTTCTTTTTGTTTTGTTTTGTTTTGTTTTTGAAGACAGGGTCTCACTCTGTTGCCCGGGCTAGAGTGCCGTGGCGTCAGCCTAGCTCACAGCAACCTCAAACTCCTGGGCTCAAGTGATCCTCCTGCCTCAGCCTCCTGAGTAGCTGGGACTACAGGCATGCGCCACCATGCCCAGCTAATTTTTTGTCTATATATTTTTAGTTGTCCAATTAATTTCTTTCTATTTTTAGTAGAGATGGGGTCTCGCTCTTGCTCAGGCTGGTCTCGAACTCCTGAGCTCAAACGATCCTCCCGCCTCAGCCTCCCAGAGTGCTAGGATTACAGGCCTGAGCCACCATGCCCGGCCTGCCTGCCCTGCCTTCTACGAAGCCTCCAGGGGCTAGGTGCTGTGGCCCTCCACTTCAGACGTGGTAGGCATCTCCCTGTCACCTCCTCCTGGAGGCCAGTCATGGTCTAGCTGGAGACTAGGATCCTCAAGAGGGGTGGATTTGGCCTTGGAAAGCAGGTCTGGGAGCAGGGGAAGGTGGGAGGGTCCTAGAGGCAAGGAGGGGAGCTGTGAGGGCGGAAGGGCGGCAGTGGGAAGCAAGGCCCAGCGTGGCCAGCCCGATAAGCCCCTTTGATCCACACTGAGGCAACACAGACCCCTGTCCCAAGATAACCCAGGCCTGGGAGCCACTGGGTCTGGCCCAAGTTGCCCTCCCCGAGGGTACCCCAGCTCTGCCCACTCCAGCTCTAGGCAGACCCTGGCCCAGACAGTGACTGGTCCTTGGGGCAGGCTCAGCTGAAAGCTAGGGTGGGGTGGCCTGAGCGAAGACTGGGCAGGGTACCCCTTGGAGCCAGTGGCTGAAGGGAGGGGAGCCTGGTGCCCCCACCCTCTAGGTACTCTGGTCCCCCCTCCCTTAATGGCCTCCCCCAGCCCTGGCCTCTCCATGTCCCGCTTGGTCTATCCCTGCTGGTTGGGAAGGGGTGCCTCCCCCACCTGCCCCAGCTCCTGCCCCTTTCATCCTGAGCCTGGGAGGCCCTAGTGGCTGTCAACCCCTGGCTGGGGCTCATGAGAGCAGTGGCCACTTGGGCAGCCCTGTCTGACCAGGGATATATGCCAGTGTGGGTCCAGGTTGGACAGTTACGTATGGGGCAGTGCCCACTGCACGGGTGCTCGATCCTACACACAACCTCTGCCTGGGTGGTGGTCAGCATCCCACACCCACGGCTGTCTTGACTGTACCCTTGGTCTCTCCCTGCCCAGGCCAGTGGACAATGAAACTGTCAACAGCCAGAACCAGGTGGCAGGCGTGGCAGGAAGAGGGACTCAAGGCGGCAGAGACATCTCTATTAGGAGCTGCAGACCCTGCCCAGGCCATCCTACTGGCCCTGGAGCCTCTGCAGGCTGGGAGCAGAGGTGGATCTCAGAGGTACTCACTGTCTTCAAGGTCCCCGTCAGTCTTGGGCTAGGTCCCTGGAAGGGCAGACCCAAGGTGGAGGAGCCCATGGTGTGGGGCTGCCGGGGTGGTCAGCCAGGGTCAGTGTGTGGCTGGGGGCACTGCAGGGACATCCCCAGCTCTGCCTGGTCTCCTAAGGCACCTGTACCTCAAGACTCCCAGCTAGGTAGAAGCAGCCTGGGGGCCACTCTGCCCCCGTCCCTGGGCAGGCTGTCAGCAAATGCTTGTTGGGATAGACCCTTGTGAGGTGTTTCATGACACTGTGCCTCAGTTTTCCCCTCTGTAAAATGGTGCAGTGCTGACCCTAGACAGCCTTGTGGCTTAAACACACACCCTCCCCAGCACCCAAGGCTGAGCTGGGGCTGTAGGATGGCCCACCCACCTGGGATTCCATGAGAGCAGGGTTCCAGGAAGCTCAAAGCTTGGGGAACCCACAGAAACCCCCACCCATGGGAGACCGGGCTCTGCAGGAGCCCTGGTGTCAGCCATCACCCCGCCAGTTTTGCCTGGTACGGGGTAGACACGGCCCCACAGGAGCACACAGCGAGGGCCTGGCCGCCGGTTCAGGCCCCTCCTTGGCAAGAGGTGGCTTCCATTTCCAAGAAAAAGGTCCAACAGCTGGGCCTGGGGGGAGGTCCTCCACGGCCCAGCCACTCCCCACTCCTCCTACCTGGGGGCTGGAGAGGGGCAGGGATGGGAGGGCCATGGGGACCTGGATCCTCAGGGCCTGGCCAGGGCCTTCTCGCCCGGATGACCCCAGAGCTGGAATTCTCAGAGCCAGGCCACTCCCTGGGAAGCCCAGGAGCCCTGGCCACCTTCTCCCTGTGGCACTGGGCACTTTCTGAGGTTGTCTCGTTCTCCCCACACCCTCTGAGCAGCTAAT
This sequence comes from Lepilemur ruficaudatus, assembly GCA_963574885.1. Taxonomy (NCBI): domain Eukaryota; kingdom Metazoa; phylum Chordata; class Mammalia; order Primates; family Lepilemuridae; genus Lepilemur; species Lepilemur ruficaudatus. The sequence goes on from CAUYRT010083494.1 coordinate 101,658, forward strand.
AGAGCGAGCGCCTTCCAGATGGGAGGTTGGGCCCTGAGCAAGCAGACCTGGACACGGTGGTGCTGGGCCCCCAGGACCTGCGTCAGACGTCAGGCTTTGCCCTTTCTCCCCCAACCCCTGTGTCTCCCCTGGCCAGGTGCCGCTGGCTGTGCCTCTGTGAGACTGCCCATGGGTAGTCTCAGTGTTAGCTGGGCACTGGGACTGAGATTCAGGGACTTCAGCTAGGCGCTGGGAGCTGCACTGGGCGGCGGGCCTGCGGGGCAGGGCTGGCGGGGCCTGGCGGGGGTGCACCAGGAGACAGGCTCTCCAGGTAGCTCAGGCGCCAGCAGCCTCTGCCCAGCTTCAGTGAGTTCGCTGCAAACTGCTGCCTCCTCCAGTGAGCCCCGAGCAGCCTTGCTGTGCCAGTATCCTGCGGCTGGGCCCCGGAGTGGCTGGGGGGGCCGGCCCTCCCTTGTGCTGCTGGGCACCTGGCCCAGGGCTAGGGGTCTAGCTGCTCGCTGGGCTCCCTAAATACTGCAGACAACACCCCACCCTTCCCAAAGCTCAGCTGAAACCTCCTCAGAGCAGGGCAGTCGCATCTGGTCACTAAGTACCTCATGCCACCCAAGGCTTTGTGCCTCAGTTTCCCCACCTGTCAAGAAGGGCTGGTGTGGAGGCTCTCTGTCAGGAGCTGCCAACACTGCCAACTTCACTGTCCTCCTGACTCCAGGCACATAGGACGTGGGTTGCCCCATCCTAAGTTGTCTGTGGGGGTGGGGGCCATCCCCACGCCCTGGCCTGGGCCGCATGGTATCTCCCAAGCTCTGGCTGGGAGCTGGGCTGAGGTTTCTTGTGGGTGACTTGTTGCAGGGACCAGTGGGGCAGGGGTGGCTGAGCGAGGCCCTGGGGAGGGGCTTTGGCCAAGGTTGGTGCAGGGACACCCAGAAGGGCCAGCAGGGCTAAGAGAAAGGGGACTTCTGAGGAGGGTGGAGGCTGGCTGGCTGGAGGGAGGAGGGCATGACGTGGGGCTGGCCTGGCGGCCCCAAGGCCTGCACTCCTAACTCAGCCAGAGCCTACGGAGTTGGGGCTTATTTATTCTTGGCAGGAAGGCCGGTGCTGGGGGGTAGGAGTGGGGAGTGAAGCCTTTTCAAAAAGAAAATAATAATAAAAAACGCTCATTTAGAAGGCTCCCAAGGCATACTGAACTCCAAAAGGGTCTTGGAAAAAGTGCTGAGAGGGTTTAAGTGTAAATGGACCCAAAACACCATAATTAAATTTCCCTTAAATTTACCAGAGTTTGGGGTCAAAGAAAAAATAAAACTTAGGGAAAATACACTTGAGGCTTCAGACAAATGCCAAGTGCTTAGAAAAATAGATTTCTGAGCTGCTCAGCAGCTACTGGCCTGGCCCCTGCCATCCCTGGGAGTTTTGGAGGCCTTAACCCCTCCCTGGCCAGCTTTCCACTGCCCCCTCCTCCCATCCCCTCCCTGCTTGCCCTCATGGGGGCCTTCCCTGCACCCTGGCAGGCCCTCCCCTGCCAGCCACTTCTGCCCCCTCAGCATTATCTGAGCAGCCCTCATGCCAGGTTCTGTGTGGGGCAGCCTGTGCACTGGCCCCCACCTCCACACCTCTCTCCTATGTCTGTAGACAGCCTGGACATCTTTCTTTGCTCACCTGGGAGCAGCCACATTTCCAAACCAAAAGTCAGGACTTGAGGTCTAGTGGTCAGAGTGAACCAAAAGGCAAAAAGGCCAGAATATTTGGACTGTCCTGGTATGTCCAAGATGACAGGCTCCCAACAGCTCATGATTTGTGGTGTTGCCCTTTTTGCTCAGCCTGCCAGGAAGCTCAAAGCTAAAATTAAGGATCTTGCACAGTAGCTAGTATTGGCTGAGGAATTTGGAATATTTTCTTCTCTTCTCCATGTTCTTTAAAATTCCATTTCTGTTATAATGAGCAGATCAAATGTGCTTTTTATTTTAATCCTCCTCAAATTCTCTGAGAATAAATTTAAAAGGTACGAATTACCCACAAACTATAAAAGCCACACCCCACTCAAACCAGCTCTCTCTTCTTTGGGGGAAGGGATCAGCCCAGCCCAGCTCAGGGGGGGCCACCAAGGGACCTCCCCCTCCATCCTGTGGTGGCCTGCCCTGGGGCAGGGGTAGTAGTGGTTCCCAGAGGAGGTGAGGGTACATGTTGGGAGATGGGGAGCTCCCAGAGGGAGATCAAGAAGCCCCAGGGGAACCCAAGAGGCTCTGAGAAGAGGTGAGCGGGGCAGAAGGGACTTACAGCCGCCTTGGGGCCTCGGTTTCCCCAGTGTTTTCACGAAGCTCATGGCAGGGCTGAGAGCAGCTCTCACCAGCACACCAGCCCTGGCTGGGCCAGGCACCCCTCACAGAGGGCGAGCTGAGCAGGAGGCTCCCTCAGGGCCACCCCCTTCCCTGGCTGGGTTCCAGGGCAGCCTCTAGCCTCACTACCCATCTCCCTGTCAGGTACTGTGACAGCAGCTGCCTGCCAGGAGCACCCGCTTTTGCTGATAGCACAGGAAGGGTGGAGGTAGGGTGGGCCACTGCCAGCCTGATGTGGCCCTGCACCCAGGGCACAGGATTCCCCCAGGCACCCTCTGCTGCTCACCAACACAGGTCCCAGCAAGCTGGGGCTGCCTGGGTCTGAGTCATCGACCTGGCCCTGGCTGGGCTGGGCCCATGGGCCCCTCTCACCACTGGCCTGGTCCTGTGTCCCCACACTCATCTTCACCGGGACCCCCACAGGGCCTTGGGGACAGGTGGGGTGCAGGGCAGTGGGCAGGGAAGTGGAAACACTCAAGAGCAGTCATGGAGCATGGAGGTTCCCCGCCCTCAGGGACCCTCAGCAGGCTCCGCCCTCCTCCCAGTCTTACCTGTCCAGGGGCGGAGAAAGGCTCATTGCTCTCATAGCAGGCAGGAGGACCCAGCTGGGCAATATTGCAAAGCATCTCAGGGGAAAGGCTCCGTTAAGGGTGTTATGACAAAATGGTGGCCACTGGTGGGTAATGTACAGACAGTGCCACCAAAAGCCAGGAAACATGATCCAGTCCTGGCGCAGAGGCTGCATGGGCAGCAGCTGAGATGTACCTGCGGTTGTGGGGAAGCCTGAAGAACAGCTCGCTCCAGGTGCACCTATTGACTTGGTAATGATCAATTTGAACAATAAAATCATTTTGACAATAATCTGTGATTCCAGCAATGCCCTCCTTTGGTGGCGGTGGTGGGGAAAAGTGGGCAGTGACCCCTTTGCTGGTGGCAGTGGGCAGCACCGGTGCCCTTTGGAAGCAATCTGGCAGAATCCACCAAGCCACGGACGTGCTCCTGCCCTCTGACCTAACTGCCGCCAGACCATGCCACAGGAGAGGCCATAATAAGGAACCACTTCAGAATGCAGACGCTACCAAAGGACCCAGCCACCATGGGGTATGTAGTGGGGCAGTACAGTAACCCCCAAAAGACACGTCCATGTCCTGACCCCTGCAACCTGTGAATGTGATCTTATTTGAAAAAAGGGTCTTTGCAAGTGTATTTAAGGTAAGGATCTTGAGAAGAGGAGATCATCTTGGATTATCCGCGTGGGCCCAAAATCCAATGACAAGTGTCCTTATAAGAGATGGAAGAGAGGATGGCCAAGAGGGAGGCAGAGACTGGAGTGATGCGGCCATAAGCTAAGGAATGCCTGGAGCCACTAGGAGCTGGAAGAGGCAGAAAGGGTCCTCTCCCAGAGCCTCCAGGAGAAAGTGCAGCCCTGTTGACACCTTGATTTCAGACTTGGGGTCTCCAGAGTGGGGAGCGAGTACATTTATGCCAACCAGCTTAAGGTCATGTGTTATAGCAGCCTTAGGAAAGGACCAGGGGTGAGGCACACCCACTCAACCCAGGCTGCTGCTGGAGGAAGAGAGGGGCTCCCCCTGCCCCTGCAGGGCTGTGGCTTTGGAGGGCTGGGGCATGCCAGGGTTGCTGGGCCCAGCTGGAGCAGCAGGAAGTAGATAAGCCCTGTCTCTAGCTCTCCCCTACCCCACACTGCCCACTGGCCACACCCACCCAGAAGCTGGGGAGCAAGGGAGTCTGAGAGATGCAGCCTTTGAGGTCAGGCTTTCGGGGATAAATGGGAGAAGGATGGTGTGGGGGCACTTAGTGAACAGCCCACACAGGCCCAAGATTTCTGCCTAGGACACAATCCTGGCAGACAGCTACGTGCACAAAGATGGATGGATGCTCACCTTCCAGGGACCTGCGGGGCAGGGTGCAGAGGGAGAAGGCCCTCCTTACCATCCACGGAGGGGCTGTGGGTGCAGTCCCAGGGGAGGGCCTGGAGCTCCACTGAGCCCTCCTGCCCACAGGGGCTTTGAAGGGTGCTGGGGTGGGGCCTCCCAGGGCCCTGCATTCAGCCGGGAGACACCCCAGCCTCTGGAAGCACAGGCTAAACCTGGAGCTGCAGGTGGGTCCCGCCGTGGGCTGGGAAGGGTGAGTAGCAGCCATTCACTGCAGGGCTTTCATTGCTCATTTCCCCAGTGAGCAAATCGGGTCCCCAAGCCACAAGCCAGGTGGGGCAGAAGCATTGGGACAAGGTCACCCTCTTGCTGCTCTGGCTCCCATGGGCCCCTGACTGCCCTGGGCTTGCCTGAAAGTAGGACAAGATCCCTTTCCTTGTGAGGGTGGACACAGGAGCCACTAGTCATGGGGGATTATGGGGACCCAGACACCCCCAGAGTCCCAGCAGGGCAGCACCTACTGCTTGCTGGTTGGGTGGAAGGCCAGGCTAGGTCCTCCTCGGAACCAAGCTGGCCAGTCCGGACCCTCCCCAGCTAGAATCTGTCCCCACCCCTCGGTGCCCCAGCACCTCGGGCCACTTTGCCACCAGCTCCCTATCTCAGCCCTCCTCAGAGCCCTGGGGTGGGCTCCTCCTCCATCTCTGCCAGGTGTGGCAAACACGCAACCTCCAAACCTGTGTCCTCCTGGGGAGGTGGGGTAAGGCCTCTCTGGCAGGGAACTCAGGCAGCTGAGCTACGTGTGCCCCAGGCTTCATAAATGCAGCAGTGAGGCCCCCAGCTCCCGCCTCTGGAGTGTAGTTCCTTGCACTTCACTAGCCAGGTAGACAGGCCACGCTGACCTTCACCCCCAGGCCTTTGTATACCCAGTTGTCTCTGCTTGGAATGCCGTCCTACCCTCCTCCACCTGAGGAATTCCTGCTCCACCGCAGGGGTCAGCTCTGCGGAGGCCTCCCTGACATCCCGTCCCCCACAGAGACCACCCCTCTGAGGCCCTGAGCACAGTCCCAGAGGGCCAGAGCTGCGCGTTGTGCAAATAGAGGCTTGCGCCCAGACCCGGTGCGCCCCCGGGCCGCCCTGCGGCGAGATTGGGGAGCCTTGCTCGCCTGCCCAGCTCCCACGCCCTCTGAGGCCGCCCAGCGCCCCCGCCCGGCTAAGCTCCCTGGAGTCTCCCCCGCCGCCCTGGGACCGCCCCCGAGGAGGGGCGTGTACCCGCTCCCCTGCGAGACGGGGCGGGGAGGGGCGGGACCGGGGGCGGGGCGGGGCGCGGACCGTCCCCCACTGGCTGCAGCGCGCGGGGCAGCGGCGGATCAGTGTGCGGTGGCGGCAGCGGCGGCGGCAGCGTCGCGGATAGCTGGCGCCGGGCGGTCCTGCTCTATCCCGCGCACCGGCGGGCGGACGGCCGGAGGGACGGGGCGGGCGCTGGGCCGGCTGACGGCGAGCCGGAGCGGGAGCCGCGTGCAGCGAGCCAGGCTCCTGCGCCCTCCAGGTCGGTGTTGGGGCCCGGCAGGCGCGCAGAGGGACGGGGGCGGGCTCGCGGAGGGGCCGGGGCGCACGGTAGGCGCGGATCTGGAGCGGTCCCTGCCGCGGGCCAGGCCGGGGCGCGGGCTTCCCGCTCTGGGAAGTTTGCCGCCGCCGCCGCCCTGGGAGGGCTCTGTAGCAGCCAGGGAGGGAAGGAGGAGGGAGGGAGGGAGGAACCGCGGCGGGGAGGAGGCGGCCGGCGCCAGGCGGCCCGGGAGCCCGGGGCAGCGGCGGCGGCGGGCGGGGTGGTTGGGGTCGGAGAGGTGCGGGCGCAGGAGCCGGCCGCCGCCGCGTCAGCCCCTGCGCGCCCTGGCCCGTCCGGTAACGAGCTGTCCTCCCGCAGTCTCCCGTGCGGCGCCTTCCTCCCGCCGGTGCCCGAGCTGGGCCGTGGGGAGCAGCATGCCCGCGCGCGCCGCCTGAGGACGCCGCTGCCCTAGTCCCCGCCATGGGCGTCTCGGCCTGCGCCCTCGCGCTCTGCGTGGCCGTGGCCGTCGTGGCCGGCGTCGCCTCAGAGCCCCCGGGCATGGAGCAGGCCGTCGCGGGGAGAGCGGCAGGTAAGGCAGGACCCAGCAGGCACGGGGGAGGGCCGGGGCCCCGAAGGCAGAGGCGTCCGGGACGGGAGTGGCTCCTGGGTGGGGAGGGGTGCCCCCCGAGTGCGAGTGGCACCGCAGGGCGGTGCCCGGTTTCCGCTGCCCTCCTCCCCAGAGATTAAGGCCAGAGCCAGCGCGGCGGTTTGTGGGCGGCCGGGCACTCCCCGGTTTCGAGGCTGTCGCGGGCAGCCAGGCACCGAGGGGGCGTCCGCGGCTCCCGTCTCCCGCGTCTCCCCAGCGGAGGCGCCGTCGGGAGGGCGCGGGGTGCTATTGTTGCTCTTCGGGTTCTGTTGAGACGGAAAGTTCCCATTGTTGGTATCCCCTCCTCTGGGCCCCAGTTCATGCCCTGCTTTGGCCAAAGCGAGAGGCTGGACTTCTGAGGGTGGGGGTGAGCGCATCAGCCGAAGCCGGGCCCCTGCCCTCCATGGCCGGTGCTGCGGGGTGACACCTTCTAGCGCCACCGCTCTCCCGCCCTGCTCCGGTGTCCCAGGGGCGGACAGGGCGCCCCTGGCTGCGCGCCGGCTACTGGGCAGAGCGCGGAGAGGATCGGGCGGGCGTCCTTGCGTCGTGGGGCCTTGGCCCGGACTGGCCGGCAAGGGCCCGCGGGCGAGGGCCAGGGCAGGCGCGCCGGGCCTGGAGGTGCGGGGCCCGCACACACGCGCTGGGCCGACGGGGGATGGCCGCGCGGAGGGAGGCCTAGGCCGGGTGAACTCACGCCCCACCCGGGCCGAGGCCCGAACAGCCGCCCCTTTGTACGTCGGCGCGGCCACAGAGCGCGCATTGAGGCAGCGGCGGGCGGGACCCAGGCAGATGGCCGCCGCCCCGGCCTGCGCCCCTTTCTCCGGAGGCGGCTGCAGCCTCCCGGAACAATGTCATTTTTTTATGAATGAAAGTGGGCCTGGCGCTTGAATGTGCGTGTCATTCAGCGGCGTGACAGGGCCGTCGAGAGGTCAGCGCGCGCTTTCAGAGCCTGCTCGCCCCGCTTCCAGGGGCGCCGACTGAGCGGCCACGGGGGGAGCCCTGCATTAGCATTCGCATTCGCATTCAGATGAAGATATTACTCCCCACGGCCCGGGAATGTCAACTAGCCCTGGCGGGAAGGGGGAGGGGCGCTGCGGCCTCCGGCACCTCCGGGGACCCCGGCCCCCGCCCCCCAGTGGAGCTGGTGAAACAGGTAGTGCGTTCATGGGACAGTAAACTTAATCCAGTTCCTTAACGAGATAGGCCGGGCAGTGAAAATACAAAGACCTCGTGAAATTTATGGAGGTCCAGGCTGGCGCTTTCCCCGGAACAGAAATTGTGGAGCCAGAGCTGTTTGGGGTCAAGGGCCCTGGCGAAGGTTTTGGCCGCTGGACTGCCTTGGCCAGCTGGGGCCCTACCAGGGCAGCCTTCATCTCTACGTGGGGCCACTTCTCTCTTGGTGGAGCCCTGGGGATGGCCCCCACGGTGCAGGGTGGTTGACGGTTGGGCTCCCCCTGCAGCCTGACGGCACCCACTCAGGAGGCGCTGGCTGGCGGCAACCTCACCAGCCCCTCCACAGGCCTGAACTTTGAGCCCCGCTGGCCTCTGGGTGGTTCATTAACCCAGCTGAGCCTAGGAGCCCCTGTCACCCCATCCCCCAAGGCCTCAGGTCTCAGGGTTGGGACTGGCATCCAAGGCACCCCTTTGACAGTTGAGCCTAGAGGGGAACCCAGGGGTTTGAGATGTCCCGGCTGGGGGAGGGCAGGCCACCAGCCCACCTGAGTGATGTAACCAGGAGCCACCCCAGTGGCTCCAGTGAGCCACCCCAGTTGCGGGGGGGGTCTTCCTGGCCCTCGGGGTTCAGGTTGCCAGCTGCCAGCCCAGTCTCTGCGTGCCCCGCTCCAACCTGTTTCCTCACCCGGCCTAGAAGAGTGTTACTGGTAGGACTGATAACAGCAGGATTGTTTCGAGGATTAGGCAGATAATCCTGGTAAGCCCTCATTAGCCTGCCTGGCCTCCAGATCCCTCTTTCTCCTGACTTTATTATGAAACTTTGAGGAATGTCTCCAGGTGGGAAATGAGGTGGGGAGGCAGGAAGCCCAGAACCTAGCCCTTAGCTTTAGAGTCCCTTTGGGGTGCCTTCTTCTCTTAGGCTCTTTTAAAGCATGCAGCTGGCAGCACTCATCTGACAACTGGTCCAGGCCCTGTGAGAGCTGCAGGACCACTTTGTTCTCTGACCCCAGGCCCTCATCTCACCCCAAAACCCAAATCTCTTGGGGCAGCCAGCTCCAGACTAGAGTTTGAATTTGGTGTTTGTTCTCTGGTGTCCGCCCAGGCCCTTAGATGAAGCATTGCTCCTCCTTCATCTTGCCCTGTGCCTCCCAACGCACTGGGGGCCTTAACCGTGGTGACCTGGAACCGAGAGCAAGGTTCCCCAGGCTGACGACACAGCCCTCCCCAGCAGGCTGGCCTGGCCTGGCCATGGCCTCCTGGACATCAGTCCCCAGGCAAGAGACCCAGGGCAGGGAGGTCTCCCACCGTCCACTTTCATACCCTCCAGCCACTTAGGGTATAGAGACCTCTCTGGGCACCCCCAGGCCTGTGGAGTGGAATTGTTACCTTGTGCCACACTGTGGGAAACAGGCATAGAGCCAGTGAGTGGCAAAGTCAGGGAGACTCTGACTGAGAAACGCCCCTGGACCCAACATAGCTTGCCCAGGACAAGCACCGCCTGGACTGGACCTGTGGGCTCCATCTGGCATGTGACACCCTGGTGGGACCCTCCCCCCCCGAGAGGTCCCCCCTGTTTTGTGATGAAGAAGGAGCCCTTCCTAGGGCCACTGAGGGAGGCTGGGCCCTATGAGTGTCCGGCAGCTGGATGGGGCCTAAGAGGGCCCAGCTGGCCTGGGCCCCTGATGCTGCCTCCCAGGGCAGCTAGACCCTGAGCTCCTAGGGTCCTCTGCCTGACCCCCCAAGTCAGACTTTGCCAGTCTCCTCAGGCCCCTGTGGGCCCCTGTCTGAAGTGGGCCCCTGCAGGCAGGGTGGTTGGGCGGGCCCTTCTCCCACAACCAGTTGAGCCGTGGGCATGGCTGGTGTGGGGGCCACTCCGTGTCCCTCCAATCTCTCACTGGACCAGATTGAAGGGAATACTTCTGTAGATGGCTTGACCTGTGTCGCCACCCAGACCAAGCTGGAACCAACTGGCTGTTGCCCTTGGGCCAGGGCCTGAGGCTGAGGCTGCCATGACCATCCTGTTCTTGGCCTTCTGGGGGGCCTTAGGCAGCTCCCAGCACTGGGTGGTCCCCACAGGACACACTGGCTAGGACTAGAGGGTTGGAGGTCAGGCCAGGAGTACCCCCTGACCACAGGGCCCCTGTAGGGGCTGGCCCTGAGCTGTGGGTCCCCAGGGGTTGCAGGCTCTGGTGGATATTTCAGGGGTGAGTGTGGGTCCTTTTGGCTGGCAGGATCCTGGTGGGCACTGGGCATGTGGGGCTGGCTTAGGGAGGGTGAGTGAGTTGGGCCTGGCCGGGGAGCCAGGGACTAGTGTGGCCAGAGTGGGCAGCTGGGCCCTCGAATCTAGGCCATGCCTCAGCAGAATGACAAGTGATGGTGCAGCCAGCCCAGCTGGGTCATGGAAGGAGGCCTGCCCGGCAGGACCACCCACCCCTGTCCTGGGCCCCAAGCCCAGGCCACCCGCCTGTGCTGGGCATTGTCCGGCCTGGCAGGGAGGCCTGGGGGTGATGGTCAGGTGGTGTGTCCCTGGGTCTCAGACTTTGGTGGTCCCTGGGGAGCTAGGCAGCTGTTGGACAGGGGCCACCTGTGTGCTTCTGCCCATGGGGCTGTGCTCCCACACCAGCTTCTCGGTCCTCAGGGGTGGGACTGGGGCTCTCACCTGCTCGGTGGCTCTGACAGTTTCCTCCTCCACTCTGGGTCCTTCTCTGTGAGTGAGTGAGAAGTCCTTCATGACATTTAGAAGTGAGCACTTTCAGTGTCCATAAGTGCAGTTTCACAGGAGAGCAGCCGTGCTTGTTCACTCACAGGCTGTCTGTGGAAGCGGCTGTCACTTACGATGACAGAGCTGAATCCTTAGGACAGGGTAGAAGGCTGAAAATACTGATGCTCTGGGCCTGTAGGGTCACAGTTCCCAGCCCCTGGTTTGAAGGCTGGCTGGTGGGACCCTAGGCTCTGGGAGCAGGTCCTTCCTTACTTGGGCTGCTGCAGCCTCTGCTGGTGTGCCTGTGAAGTGGGTGCCCTGGTGCCTCCCATGGGTGTGTTGGTCCCTCTGTGTCAGGTTTCAGGGTGCCTGCCTCAGAGTCACCCATCTCACCTGCAGAGGTCCTAGGGCCTGATTCCAGCCAGCAGGAGCAATTGGTGTTCAGCAGTGGGGACATCGTGGAACTGAGCTGCCACCCACCCGGAGGTGGTCCCGTGGGGCCCACTGTCTGGGTCAAGGATGGCACAGGGCTGGTGCCCTCAGAGCGCATCCTGGTGGGGCCCCGGCGGCTGCAAGTACTAAATGCCTCCCACGAGGACACAGGGGCCTACAGCTGCCTGCAGAGGCTCACTCAGCGCCTGCTCTGCCACTTCAGTGTGCGTGTGACAGGTGAGCGCCACTGAGCCATGCCAGGCTGGGTGGAGGGGACTGGGTTGCTAAGTCCTCTGTGGCTGCAGCACTACTGCCCTGAGGGTCTTGCTGGTTGTTGGCAGAGAGGAGGGTGCCCCCAAGAGGTGCATCTGATTGGGAGGCCCCAGCCCCACCCATTGGGGCACCTGGATGCAGGCCGTCATGGAGTCACCATCCACATACACCCTTTCCTGCCTTGCAGATGCTCCATCCTCGGGAGATGATGAAGATGGTGAGGATGAGGCTGAAGATGCAGGTGAGCCCAGGTCCCTGGCACATGGGCTGGCCAGGGTGGCTCCTGCTTTCCACCTGCCAAGCGCTGCCCCAACAGGCAGCTAGGGGATCAAGGCCTAGGGGACGACCTCCTGGGGTCACACTGATTATCAGGTTCCCTCAGGGTAGAGGAGGGGCTGGGCCATGGAAATTCCTCTGATGCCTGGCCCTGGGCCTGGGTGGCAGGCTGGGAATGGCAGGGATACACCTATCCTACAGGTGGGGAGACTGAGGCACAGGGCCCTGAGAGTCCTAGGAGCAGTAAGGAGGCCAGAGCTGGCCTGTGGGGACTTTGACGTTGGCTCTGGGTGAGGTGGCCGTGCAGGTGTGAATGTAGCAGGGAGCAGGGCCCCAGTGGCTATGTGGGGTGGAAGGACCCAGGGGTTAAGGGTGGCAGCAGCGACTGCCTGGCCCAGCGGGAGGTAGGTGACCTCAGGGCCTGTAGATTTGGAGCCAGTGTCCCCCACGGACGGGCTGTGGGTGTGAGAGCACAGTCAGAGGACAGTGGCAAGCGGACTCCACCCACTGTGGAGGGCTAGTGGGAGGTGGCACTTCTGGTTTGGGAGGATCTGAGAGGTGTGCACGCGCAGGCGAGGATCACTGTGGGACAGACACTGGGGGCAGGTACAACCAGGACTGATGTGTGTGGGCTGCTCCCTGAGCCCCTTGGGGTGAGTGGACCAGAGAGGAGGAGCCCACCAAGGAGATGGGCTCCTTGGGGAGGCCAGGGGAGCTGTCTCTGGAGAGGATGGAATTTCCCAGCCCAGCCATCCCAGGCATGTGCTGGGTGTTTCCACCCATGTAGCTTGGGCTGTGGAGGTTTCTAGGGGCCGCCTTTCAAAGGCACCGTCTGGCATTGTCAGCCTTGAGTCTTATGGTCTCTCAGTCCTGGCAGATGGCCCATGCCACAGCCTGCTGGACTCTCTCTGTCACCCCAGGGGTCTCCACTCCCCATTCTGGGAGGTCTGGGAGGGCAGCAACAAGCTCCGGGAGGGGCCTCTTCCCAGCGTCTGTCCACACTGCTCCCACCCGTGCCTCAATGTCCTCCAGGAGCTGGACATGTCGCTGTGGGTGGATGGCAGTGAGGTCACCAGGAGGAGGGGATGCTGGCCCAGCCTCCTCAAGAGTCCTGGCAGGAAGGCAGCCCCCACCCCAACTCCCAGGAAGGAGGAAAAATAGTTGGGCTATGTGGGGGGGCTGGCAGCCCTGAACACCAGGACAGGGAGGAGGCGGGGCCTCCAGGATGCTGTCCTCATGGGAGCCTGCCAGGCCCTGGGGCTCTGTAGAGGGTAGCCCAGGGTCTCAGATTCTAGTGGGCCAATGCCACCTGGCTGCCTCTGAGGCGCTGGCTTTGTGGGAGGCTGGGTCCCCTCCTGGTAAGCTGCTCCCAAGGCCTAGGCTCCTCCACCCAGCTGGGCTGCCTACTAGGTCTCTGCCCACCCCGTGGGTATCCCTGGGTGAGTGAGGGCTCCCCTGAGAGATGCGCTTTGGCCTGAAGGCTCCCAGGCCAGGATGGGCACCCTGGATCTCTTGGTGGGAGCAGGGGCTTGGGGAAGCAGATGGTGGGGAGGGGACACATGGTCCAGCTCAGAGTGCCTGGGGTGGGGGACATGTGTGGAGGCTCTCAGGAGCCTTGTGCAACTCAGGCAGGGGTCCTTGAGAGGCCAGCACTCTCACTGCACAGGATGAAAACTGAGGCAGGGGTGGGAAGGGGCAGCTTTGGAAGGTGGTGGTGATCTGTCAGGCTAGATGCGCCTCTGCTCCCTGCCTTGGTCGTGGCCTTCACGTGCACACCCACTGGCAGGGGCCCCTTACTGGACTCGGCCTGAGCGGATGGACAAGAAGCTACTGGCCGTGCCTGCCGCCAACACTGTTCGCTTCCGCTGCCCAGCCGCCGGCAACCCCACTCCTTCCATCTCCTGGCTGAAGAACGGCAAGGAGTTCCGAGGCGAGCATCGCATTGGGGGCATCAAGGTGGGCCTGGCAGTGGGTGGTGCCTCGACATGGGGGGGTGTGGGGCCTGGTGGCATCGGCCGGGGTTGGCTCACTCACACCCCACTGCAGCTGCGGCACCAGCAGTGGAGCCTGGTCATGGAGAGCGTGGTGCCCTCGGACCGCGGCAACTACACATGCGTGGTGGAGAACAAGTTCGGCAGCCTTCGCCAGACGTACATGCTGGATGTGCTGGGTGAGGGCCAGGGCAGAGGCAGGGTGGCCGTGGGCGGGCGGGGGGCAGCCCCTAAGCCTGGTCTGTCTCCACAGAGCGCTCCCCGCACCGCCCCATCCTGCAGGCGGGGCTGCCGGCCAACCAGACGGCAGTGCTGGGCAGCGACGTGGAGTTCCACTGCAAGGTGTACAGTGATGCGCAGCCCCACATCCAGTGGCTCAAGCATGTGGAGGTGAATGGCAGCAAGGTGGGCCCTGACGGCACGCCCTACGTCACTGTCCTCAAGGTGAGTCGGCTGCTCAAATGGGCATCGCCGCTGCCAGGTGTAGCAGGAGGGGGGCTCCTGGGCCTGGCCCCAAGGCTGCCCCTGGGCTAGGGGATGCAGAAGGATCTGGGTCCAGGTGTCGTCAGCACTTCAGGGGAAGGGGCAGTGGGGGCTCTGGGCAGGAGTCCGAGTCGCAGTACACCACGCCATGCTCTGGGCCAGAGGTGGCTGCCGTGGGACCTGTTTCTTTCCCTCTCTGTTCTGAGGTCAGCCCCGGCCTCTCTGTGGTGGGCTCGGGTAGTGACAGTGGCCCAGGAGGACAGGAGGGTAGTGGCTGGGCCCTCTCGGTCCCCTCTGGACCTCAGAGGCTGGTGCCTGCACCTAGAGCAGGCCCAACTGGCCATCGTCAGCTGTGCAGAGCATGGTGTGGGCTCCCCCCCACCGCCTCCCTCAGCTCTTAGCTTTGTTCCCATGGCTGCAGGGGTGGGGGCCACCAAGTTGGGATGGTTGCAACACTCAGAGCCCAAAGAGAAACATCTGTTTAGAGACAAGACGGTCTGAAGGGGTGGGGAGAGCAGAGTACAGGCCCAGCTAGCTGGGAGAGGCCGCAGCAGGCTCTGCGGGGTGCTCTGTCCTGTGCCGTGGGCGCTAGTGTGCCGAGCCCAGAGAGGCTCTCCGAGGGCTCTGGGTTCTGGGCAGCTGGGGGTGGACTGGAGAAGCGCATTCTGTGAAACCACAGCCCGCCGCTGGGAGGTGCCTCCACGCTGCCCCCAGGCAGCTTCTGTGCTGACGCAGCTCAGCCCTGTTCATTCCTTGGGGGTCTCCATGTCCCTCCTCGTGCCTGGCGGGGCTGCCCTGGGGCGTGCCTGAGCTGGGTCTCTTGTCCCCGCAGTCCTGGATCAGTGAGAGTGTGGAGGCTGACGCGCGCCTCCGCCTGGCCAATGTGTCGGAGCGGGACGGGGGCGAGTACCTCTGTCGAGCCACCAATTTCATAGGCGTGGCTGAGAAGGCCTTTTGGCTGCGCGTTCACGGGCCCCAAGCAGGTAACGACTCTGTCCCACGCCGGCTGGCACTCGAGCTCCAGCTCCAAGGCCCTGGCCGAGCCCCCGCACACCCCGCACGCCCCATCCTGCTCACTCCCACCCTGCGCTCTGGCCACCTGGGCAGTGCCAGCCTCCACTGTGACTGCCCGCTTTGAGCCTTGTGTCCTGTGCTGGCCCTTCTTGCACCCCCACGCACCCCAGAAAGTCCTCAGCGCCCACCGGGGCCGGGCACCACGCTCTTTGTGAGCATCCACCTTCCACCTGTCTCTGGCCGTGCCCACTGCCTGCTCGCTTCCAGCCAGTCTGTCTGTCTATCTGTCCATCCTCAGTCTCACTCTCCTCTCTCCACGCTAACTCTGCATGCTGCCCCTGCGCAGCGCCATGCCTGATGCTCACTTGGGACAGAGGATGCCGGTGGAGGGACTGGCTTCGGGCTCAGTGCCGACGCACAGGCAGAGAGGGTCCTCCGCCGCCATGGCAGTGGCCGCCGTGGCAGTGGCCGAGGCAGTGGTGGCCAAGGTGGTGGTGGCTGAGGTGGTGGTGGCGGCGTTTTCCTTGCAGCCTGGCTGGATCGTCACCGTGTGGACTCTGCTGCGGTGCCCGCAGGAAGGTGTTGGCGCTCGCCTATCGAGCTCTGTTCTCTCTTTGTAGACGGCAGGCGCTAACACCACCGACAAAGAGCTAGAGGTTCTGTCCTTGCGCAATGTTACCTTTGAGGACGCCGGGGAGTACACCTGCCTGGCGGGCAATTCTATCGGGTTTTCCCATCATTCTGCGTGGCTGGCGGTGCTGCCAGGTACTGGCTCCTGCCGCTTTGCACCTGTTTTCTCAGGGCGCTGGCCTGGGCTATGCCACAGCCGCAGCGGACAGGCATGGGACCCTGCGACTTGTGGCTGTCCCACTCCATGGAGCCCTCATACCTGGCCCTATGCCTGGTATGGGAACAGAGTCGACCAGCTCTGTCTGGTCTCGGGGCCCCCTGACTACCAGCTGGGTCCCTAGATGTAGGCCCTCCGCTGCAGCTTTGGCCTCTCCCGGGTGCCTGGGTGGTGGTGCGGGTGCTGCTAGCTCTGCTGGGCTCCTTCCCTCTGGGGTGTGGCCCCTCCTGACTCATGGGTGCTCTGACTGCAAGACCCTTGGGACAAAAGGGGCTATGGAGGCTCTGAGCCCTGCCCCCGTCTGCCTGTGCCTGTGGCTCCAGCCTAGGGCAGCCTGTGGGGGCTCCCAAGAGGCAGACTAGGTCTCAGTGCCCATGTCTTTGCAGCTGAGGAGGAGCTGGCAGAAGCCGGCGAGGCCAGCAGCGTGTACACGGGTGTCCTAAGCTACGGGGCGGGCTTCTTCCTGTTCATCCTGGTGGTGGCGGCTGTGACACTCTGCCGCCTGCGCAGTCCCCCCAAGAAGGGCCTGGGCTCTCCCACCGTGCACAAGATCTCTCGCTTCCCGCTCAAGCGACAGGTAACAGAAAGTAGATACCAGGTTCCGAGCTGCCTGCTGGCCAAAGCAGCTTCCCGGGCCCCTGTGACTCACTCTGATCCTGGGCTCTCTGAGTTCAGGGGACCCTGTGGTTCAGGCCAGGGGCCCCACATGGGACATGTTTCTCTGCAGCTGGTTGGGCTAACCCCTCTCTCTTCTTGGGTCACTGCATGAAGCCTGGGTTATTTTGGGGTACAAAACATTTTAAAAAATCTTAACACCAACAGAAGTCAGAGTACCCGCTTTCCGGCCCAGTGCCCTGTCCAGGAGCTATGGCCTTTTCCCCCGAGGCTGCTTCACCCCACCCTCCCCCAGCTCCCAAGTATGGCACCAACCTGCCCCTGCCGACCCAAGCAGGTGTCCTTGGAGTCCAACTCGTCCATGAACTCTAACACGCCGCTGGTCCGCATCGCCCGGCTGTCTTCAGGAGAGGGCCCGACACTGGCCGACGTCTCTGAGCTTGAGCTGCCAGCTGACCCCAAGTGGGAGCTGCCCCGGGCCCGGTCAGTGGTGGTGACGGCGCGCAGGGGGGCTGGAGGGGGTTCTGGGGTAGGGTGGGGTGGCCACCTGGCAGGGGCCTGGTTGGATTCCAATTGGAGTTGGGTGGGGATTCAGGGCCATCAGGGATTGACCACGGGTTCAGGCTGGGGCCTTGAGGGATGCTTCATGGGGGATACCTGGTAGGGACCCACTCCTCTCAAGGTGCCCTGCTGGAGGGCACAGCACAGGGCTAGGCCCAAGGGTGACTCTCTTCATCCTCATGAGCAGGGGTGGGGAGTACATGTGGAGGGTTGCCTGGAGGTGGTGGCAGTAGGCCTTGGAGGCTGGGCAGGGGCACCGGGGTGGGGCTGTGAGCAGGCGGGCTCATGCACTCATGCCTCTGCTGCTGCAGGCTGACCCTGGGCAAGCCTCTTGGGGAGGGCTGCTTCGGCCAGGTGGTCATGGCGGAGGCCATTGGCATTGACAAGGACCGGGCTGCTAAGCCCGTCACTGTGGCTGTGAAGATGCTGAAAGGTGAGGAGCCACGTAGCAAGGGGCACCTGGGCAGGGCTGGGGGCGCACTGCCTGATGGCCCTTCCTTGCACAGACAATGCCACCGACAAGGACTTGTCTGACCTGGTGTCGGAGATGGAGATGATGAAGATGATCGGCACACACAAGAACATCATCAACCTGCTGGGCGCCTGCACGCAGGGTGGTACGTGGTAGGCAGTGGGTGGGCGTCTCTCCCCAGGCCCTGGGGCCCCCTCTGAGAATCCTGTGCCCACAGGGCCGCTGTATGTGCTGGTAGAGTACGCTGCCAAGGGCAACCTGCGTGAGTACCTGCGGGCCCGGCGGCCCCCGGGCATGGACTACTCCTTCGACACCTGCAAGCTGCCCGAGGAGCAGCTTACCTTCAAGGACCTGGTGTCCTGTGCCTACCAGGTGGCCCGGGGCATGGAGTACCTGGCCTCCCAGAAGGTGAGCAGGGTGGGAGGTGCAGGCCGAGGTGACAGCTTGCAGGCTGTGGGGTGGGCGTGGGCAGGCCCCCCACGGGGTGAGGATGGTGAGGCGGGGTGGCAGCTTCAGCTCTGGCCCCCGCATCCTAGTGCATCCATAGGGACCTGGCTGCCCGCAATGTGCTCGTGACTGAGGACAATGTGATGAAGATCGCAGATTTTGGCCTGGCCCGAGATGTACATAACCTCGACTACTACAAGAAGACCACCAACGTGAGCCCAGCCCCGGGATGGCGGGGGGCGAGCCAGCAGGGCTCCTGGCAGCCAACCTCCCTTCTCTCCTCCCCTCCAGGGCCGGCTGCCCGTGAAGTGGATGGCGCCTGAGGCCCTCTTTGACCGAGTCTACACCCACCAGAGTGACGTGTACGTGTGCCCCACCGTCTCTGCCCTCGTGGGGGGTGGGAGCTCTGGGGACAGAGGCAGGAGCCCAAGTGCAGTCCCCACAGCCCTGGGACTGGGGCTCCTGGAGGATGGGTTGTTTCTCCTGCCCTGGTCTTCACCCCGTGGGCCCCCTGGTACCTGCCTAGGCACCTGTTCTGGGTGCGGGGGTCACAGGGCGGCCTGATCTCGCCTGCCCCTGCAGCTGGTCCTTCGGGGTCCTGCTTTGGGAGATCTTCACACTGGGGGGCTCGCCATACCCCGGCATCCCCGTGGAGGAGCTCTTTAAACTGCTGAAGGAGGGCCACCGAATGGACAAGCCGGCCAACTGCACACACGACCTGTGAGCAGCGCCCCAGCCTATCCACTAAGTGTGCGGGTGTGCAGGGCCCATGGGCCCAGGGTGGGGTGAGAGGCTGACAGCACCAGAGGCTGTTTCTGAGTCAGGCAGGAAGCTGGCAGCAGCCTGGGAGGGGTGGGCAGGTGGGAGCCGTGCCTGAGTGCCCTCTCCGCAGGTACATGATCATGCGGGAGTGCTGGCACGCTGCGCCCTCCCAGAGGCCCACCTTCAAGCAGCTGGTGGAGGACCTGGACCGCATCCTCACCGTTACATCCACTGACGTGAGTGCTGCCTGAGGCTGTCCTCACAGTCCATTCTGCCACCTGGAGTCCTGAGGGGTGGGGCAGGCCCTCTGGGCACAGCTGGGAGCGGGAAGTGGGGCCTTGGCGGGCGCTGCTGATTGCTCATCCCCTGCCGGCAGGAGTACCTGGACCTGTCAGTGCCCTTTGAGCAGTACTCTCCAGGCGGCCAGGACACCCCCAGCTCCAGCTCCTCTGGGGACGACTCTGTGTTTGCCCACGATCTCCTACCCCCAGCCCCGTCCAGCAGTGTGGGCCAGAGGACGTGAAAGCCAGCAGCCTGCAGGCTGAGCCCCCAACAATGTGAGAGGGGACCCCAGCCCACCCTGTGCTGCTGGCATGCGATCACCCCAAGCCAGAGACCCGGTATAGACGGACAGCGCTTCATACCTGTGTGTGTGTGTGCGTGTGTGTGTCTCTTGGCCACAGGTGCAGCAGTCCCCTAGGGTGCCCACGCTGCTTCCTGACCAGTGCTGCAGCACCGAGGGGCCTTTGTTCTGGGGGGACAAAATGTAGACTGTAAGGCGGCCTGTCTCGTGGGACCCCCAGGGGCAGGTACTGAGCCAGGCTGCCACAGGCTCCAGCCCCCACCTGCCCTACTGGGAGGAGCATCATGGGCCAGGCTCCAGCATTCAGGGGCCTTGGCCCCTCCAGTACCCAGAGCTTAGCCTGCAGAAAAGCCCCCTTCGCCCCCCATGACCTCCCGCCTGAGCGGCAGCTGCTGGGGACAATTGTCAGTGCACTGCACCCCCTCCAGGCTCCCCGCTTCCCTCGCTGCCCCTCCGACTGAAATTACGGGTACCTGAAGGTGGGAGCCTTTAACCTCTATCTGCAAGGTTTATTCCAGAAATAAGTGTACATGTATATAAATAGATGCTGTGTATATGATATATATACATACCTATATATAAAAATATCTATGTGGAAGAAGAGGCTGCACACTGAGGCCTGGGACCTTGGGTGCAGGAGGTGGGTGTCACCCTGGTGGGGAGGCCCCCAGGGGTCTCGCTGTTGACACAAACACAAACACAGGCAGGGGCAGAGGGGCTTTTCTGGCACCACAGTTTTGTTTTAAAAATTGTACCTGGACCTGTATATTTGTAAAGCTATTTATCAACCCCCAGCTTCCTTGCCCGCCACCCCACGCTGATAGCGTTTAGCCAGCCACATGGCAGTTTTAAGTTATTAACAGCTGAGAAGGTTTATGCTGTGTTGCGAGGGGTTGCCAAGAATGTATGTCCAGCCCGCACCCAAGCTGGAGTCGGCCCTCTCGGAGCCTAGAAGGCCGCCACTAGTTGATGATTCTGGTGAGGATAGTTTATTTCCTTTGGCCTTCTTTTGCAGGGGAATTACATTTCTATAGGATTTTTCTTTAGGAGATTTATTTTTTTGGACTTCAAAACAAGCTGGTATTTTCATACGAATTCTTCCAATTGCTGTGTGTTCCAGGCAGGGAGGCGGCTTCCAGGGAAGGGCCCGCCCTGCGTGCAGGTTCAGATGTTATTAGATGTTACAAGTTTATATATATCTATATATATAATTTATTGAGTTTTTACAAGATGTATTTGCTGTAGACTTAACACTTCTTACGCAATGCTTCTAGATTTTTATAGCCTGGACTGCTACCTCTCAAAGCTTGGGAGAGAAGCCGTGAATTCAGTTTTGTTACATTTGTGCTATTAATGGCCTGAGTCTGGGTGGCTGTCCCTTGCTCGTCCGCTGGGCGGTGGCTCAGGGTAGCCTTTCCTCACAGCCTAGCACTGGTGTGGGCCAGGTAGCCAAGGTGTGGGCCCAAACCAGCAGATGTGATTTGTTAACCCGGCAGACATACTTTCCAAACAATAAAATAAAGCAAGAAGACCGGTTCCCACCCCTGCCCATGCCTTCTTCTGTTTGGGATCCAGGGCAGCTCCTTATTGGGTCATTTTCTGCCAAGGGAAGGGAGGGCTTCGAGCAGGTGGGCCAGCTCAGGAGCCCCAGGGCAGGGATGCAGAGTCTGGTGTCTGCGGGAGGCCCTGGTGGGAGCCAGGACAAGCTCTGGGTGTGCCAGCTCCCTGGCTGCCCCTAGCTCATGGGGGCCCTGAGGGGTGTGGAGTCATGTCTAGGTTCTTGTGTAGGTCTGAGGCCTCCCCTCAGCACCCCCAGCACCTGCCTGCCTGATCATCTGGGGAGAGGAGCTTTCTAGGTGTCCCCGCTTGGAGCTGCCTGTAAACACAGTGACCTTGGGAGAGCTCCATCCACCGGCCAGCTCCCCTCACCCAGGCCTAGCCACCCACTTCTCCACCTCTGGGCTCCACCAGCCACCCGTGCACACCAGTAACGCCTGCGCATTTGGGCAGATGCTGTGTTGGCTGGGGCGCTGAGGAAAGGCCCACACCTCCTCCCAAGGTCACAGTGGAGCAGGGGGGGAGTGAGTCTGGGAAGGCACCCTGGAGGAGGAGTCAGGTGCAGGCCCACCCCATGTGTCCCCTCTGACCTGGGAGCAGGGTTCCAGCCGCCGCTGGGCTGTGACATGTACTCTGGCCTCCAAGAACCTCGCTCCCCCTGTTGCATGTTGGAACTCGCCTTCCAGGTAAGGGGTGTTTCTGGCCTGTTTTCTGGGTAGGCGACTAGTGTCTAACCTCATTCACGGAAGTGCTTGTGGGGGCGAACAGTGACCTGTCAAGGGGTACCATGGCCCCCAGCCTTGCCGCCCAACCTCCCAGCTGGCTCAGAGACCCTGTGCTGGAGACCTAGATGCTGGCCTGGCCACGGGACACCTGGTGACAATGCCCAGGCTGGGGAGGCCTGGAAGAGTTAAAGCAAGGCCGAGGGTCAGGCTGGTCCCGCCAACTGCTGGGCTTGGAGCTCAGGCTGGGCCTATTGCATCCCTGCTGCAAACCCCAGGTCCCTCTCCAGCCTGGGGGGGACCCTGGCAGGGTGCTGGCCAGCAGGACCAGGCATGGGAAGCTTAATCCTTAGAGCTGCCCAACTAGGGACTTCTGGGCCACCGGCCCCTGCCCAGTAACACGAGGGGCCCCCCTCTGAACACAAGAGGGGTTACCACGATGGAACCTCCCCAATCACTCCCACCACAGCATGGGCAGCTGGTTAAGTCAGGATCCCCTCTGGAGGTCGGGTCTCATCTCCTCTGCAGGCGTCTCTTTGAGAGGGATGTGTCCTGCGCTGACCCTGCCTCCCAGACACACTAGTCCCTGCGGGTTGTCTGACTTGCTCCTGGTGGGCTGGGTATGACTGCAGGGCCAGCCGGTTCCCAGGGACTGTCAGTGGATCCCAGTGTTTCCCTGAGGCCGTCCATTTGTTTTTATTTTTGTTTTTTTTTTTTTTTTTTGAGACAAGAGTCTAAATCTGCTGCCCGGGCTAGAGTGAGTGCCGTGGTGTCAGCCTAGCAAACAGGAGCCACAAAAACCTGGGTTCAAGCGATCCTCCTGCCTCAGCCTCCCAAGTAGCTGGGACTACAGGCATGCGCCACCATGCCCGGCTAATTTTTTACATATATTTTTAGTTGGCCAATTGCTTTCTTTCTATTTTTTTAGTAGAGATGGGGTCTTGCTCTTGCTCAGGCTGGCCTCAAACTCCTGACCTTGAGCGATCCTCCCACCTCAGCCTCCCAGAGTGCTAGGATTACAGACATGAGCCACCGCACCTGGCCCTTTGCAAGTAATTTTTAAAGTACAGTAAGTCCTCACTTAACATAGTGGATAGGTTCTTGGAAACTGTGACTTTAAGTGAAAGGATGTAAAACAAAACCAGTTTTTTTCCTCATCAACATTGTAACAAGTTTATTCTACCTTCTGTAC